>MCJB01049550.1:9047-36810 GCA_002018475.1 Nicotiana obtusifolia | reverse complement strand
ATTTGGAGGTTTTCGCCATTGAAATATTAGAAGTCAGTTTCAACGAAGGGTTCGAAGGTTAGATAGTAAAAGTAAAAGAAGAAGAAACGTTAATGGATGTAGAGGTGAAAAAGGTTAATCCATTGGTAAAAGAGGTATTTATACTTCACTAGAGGCGGCGGCACAAAGCACGAAACGGTCAGGCATTAAATGCACACATTAAGTGCCTGCAGCATACACGATAACCAAGGATGGGACTCATGATGATTGCTTATTTTGGCATTATTCAAACGTCATAAAGATGTCGTCACAATCTATTTGCTTTCGAGGGTGAGTATCAATTCGGTATCGCCACTACCGGATGTATCGGTTACGAGCTACGATAGGTCGGTAATTGCAAATTCACATCGTTTATTATCCTTACTCTCTAATAAACGAGGGGACTATCTGTATTGGGTAAAGTATTTCTACACGGGTTCGGGTCAGGACTGACCCAATTAGAAGGAGTTACGGTGTGGACATCGGGTGCATAGATAGAGAAGAGATGGGTCCGGTATTCGACGCAACTGGAACAGGATGCGACTGACTGGGAGATGTCATAGATCGAAGACCGGATACCGGACTCAAGCCGCACATTTAGCTCATCTTCGGATATTTCGCCAAGATTGATTGTCTCAACCGTCTCAATCGTTACAACGTGATTTGGGAATATTCTATCACGGATTTTATGGGATTTATCCCATAATCAGTAACTTACCATGTTTGTAACAGTAATTGTAACCTATAAGAAGGGATTTTGGCTCATAGTTGGGGGCATCTGGAAAAACGTGAATAAAAGTTCTTCTCTCTTTAACTATCAAAATATAGACATTATTATTGCCCAGAAAGGTTTATAGCTCTTCACTTTCTTCACCGTCACCAACGGTTCAGTATTTCTTTCTAGTATTTTAGTTATTTTATTATATTGTTATTCAAGTATCAACTGGTTTACGGATCCTTAGTACCACGAACAAAATTCAATTGTTATCTGATTTATAGGGTAAACATATATATATATATATATAAACTGGCAGATTTTGGATGGGAAAGAGATCTGGGTAAATGTTGTTGATGATAGATTCGGGCGCAGCTACGAGTCTTTCAAAATTTTGGTTAGGTATTTTTATTTTTGCATTTCCTATAAGTTTTGAATCCTAAATTGCAAATTTCTTCTAAGATAATGTGTTTATTGATAATTTTCCTTCGATTTGCTTTCTAAGAGCGTCAAATTTGTGGATGAATGTCTACGACAGGCGAAGTTCGCTTTCCACTTGCATATTAAATTGTTGTTTCTTTTAAGTTGTGGTGTTCTCAAGTAGCTAGATGAAACCAGTAAACATAGACCACTTCGGAGTATTTTAAGTAGTACCCTTTGGTTATTTACTGCCTTCTAGTGCTCGACCTTTTGCCTCACGAGAACTTGCTCATATTCACTCTCAAAAGTTGTATGCTCAATATCTAAGTAACTATCTTTCTTTTCGTTTTTTTAGTCTTTCTTTTGTGGAATAACCTGTATTTTATACTCCATTTCACATATGGAAGAACTAACAAAAAGATGTTGCAATTTGATATTTTCTGCAATGAAATAGAATTAGAGCAACTAAAGATTGAACAACTATTTTTTAGTTTGATGTCATGATACTCATCAAGTTAATCCCTTATTCAGTTCGAACAATTCTTTGATATCACCTTGTAACGAAGGCTACTAAGACATTTGAAACACACTTAAGGTAGATCGTGTTGACTACTTACTGCCGCTCGAATTTTACTACCACTAAGCACTTTTTTTAGTGCTTTAGAAAAAAACACTAGAGAGTCTCTAGTGTACTTGGGAAAGAGTGATGCATCATGAGTTTATAGGAGACTCTTGAGACCAAAAAAGACACTTCGCGATAAGCTATCTATTTTAATAAGTAATTCAATATTTTTTACTGTCGTTTGAATTTTATAGTCACTGAGCACTTTACTATTTAGTACTTCAAAGAAAACTCTAAAGTGTATTAGATAAAAGATCAAATATATGATGAATCTATAGGAGAGGGTAGAGTATTTGAGGTATATGACTTGTTCAAGCCACGTTTATGTGGGAAACGAACGTTCAATAAAAGGGTAAAGTGTTTGAGGGTTTTATGTGAATTTCCTGTTTGTCTAGTTTCTCAAGGTTCAAACTTTATTGTACTAGAATTTGTTTTCTTGAGAAAGATTTTGACAACTATTAGTTTGGTGCCATTTAAATATTAATCGTTCTCCTTTTTCAATTTAATGTCTTTAACTGGACCAAATTGCTTTCAGGTCACATCAGATCTTGTTTCTAAAATTTTAATTTTTCTTTGATTTGAATACAACCATACTAATAACTCATTTCCTATTTATTTGCAGGCTCAGATTAAAAAGATTATACAAGCTAACAAGGATTTGCGGAAGATTGCCACGGTTGTCCCTCTTTTAGTCTGTAAGTACTCTTGAACTCACATAGTTCAATGAACTAATTTAATATCTTTTAGTTCGTATTTCGTATACGAAGTAGGGTTCAAAGAAAGCTTGGTGATTTGACACTTCAAAATGTTTCATTGATAAGGCCTCGAAAATATACATTGTCTTGTAGATTGTGATTAGCTCACACTAAAGAATTTAAGTTGTCTTATTTAATTTAATAAACCTATATGGTAACAAAGTTCCAATAATACAAAATTCTCATAGTATTTTTTCTTTCCATTATGATATCTGGTGGACCATTATTAGAACCCATAACACTGGAAAGGAGGGTCGTTTTCTATGAAGCATTTCTTAGCCTGCTTATAGAAATTTTAAGACTAGAATAGAATACATTTTAATATTTTGTACAATTATAACAAAAGAAACACATACACAATTCAAGCTAATTAAGATATGTCATAAGAGAAAGGATACTCATCATTTATCGCATTTGGGAAGTTGTATCTGTTAACTTAGCACATTATCTAAGTAGGTATCTGTGAAATATACGGACAACAATCGACAGTTAAAATAAGAATATTACATCTGTACAGAAATCTTATGAGTGCAGACTTTGATCTAAAGTATTTTGGAGTGCTTATTAAATCTTGACTTCTATTTCACTCCACATTTACTGAACTTAACTTTGAGGCAACACAGAAACCTGTACTTTGCATAGACATTCCTGACTTTTTTAATTCATAAATTTTATTGTATGGCTGAAGCAATAAATCTGTGTATATGCCCCCTTTAGTTTTCTTTATCTTCTCGGATGTAAATAATTATTTGAATTTGCCTACCACTTTATACTGATAGTAGACTTGCTTAGAACAAATTGAGTAGTTTTTTTCCGATTATCCATACTTAAATTTAGTTGCTTAATCACTGGGAGGACAAAAAAGAGAAATATGTTAGAAAAATTTAGTTTTATGTCAATAGGTGAGTATTGAAGTTCTAATTTTAGCTTGCCATTTTGTTTCTTACTGTCTATTTAAACAATTGTCTATTCTACTAATTTTACCAACTATAGAGAAGTCTTTCTCTTCTTAACTTTTGAGAATATGCAAGCATGCCAAACAATATGTTTCTTTTTGAGAATCTGGTAGCGGATAATGAAAATTGAATGATCAAAGAAAGAGGTAAAAAATATGCTATTACGAGCATGTAAATGTGCTATTTTCTTGACTGTTGAAGAATTTTATATATGGTTGTATGTTTGTTATTCATTTTATTTTATCATTTCAGGTCATACATTTTGATATTCAGGAATCTGGCATATGGCAACCTTCATTATGATTAACGACAGAAGAATTTCGTGCGGCTTATTTTTAGTTTATAGCCATTCGATAAGACAAGTTATCAAAAGCTGACACTAGTAATTCGATTTAAATAGTTTAGCTTTTTTATCATATTGTCGACATTTTGAACTTGTGAATCAGCAATTGTTTTTGTCTGATGTGGATTTAATGAAGTGCATTATGCATTTTGGAATGGATTATTATTATTTACTTTTAAGCGCAATAAGAAAAGTTAAAATGTCTTCCTATATGGTAGTAAGATAATTTTAGGCTGGCCGTAACAGAAGTCCTTAAATATGTAAAAGAAGATGAATGCATGGATAGTTTAGTGGCAATCACAATTGTCGCTAGATGGTGTTTCTTCTACCCGCAATTGAATTTGTCTTTAGCGGCAATAATAAAAACTGCAAAATGTATTATATATAAAATTTTTTAGGCCCTTTAGTGACAATTGTAATTACCGGTAAATAATTACCGCTAAAGCTTGTTCACATTTACCGGCCATAATAGGGATCTTTACCAACAATCGATCTAATGGCCGTTGGAGCCTTTGCTGACGCCGGCAACAACAACCAATAATCAATTGCCGGTAAAGGTTTTTGCAGCCATTTGTATTGCCGCTAATAAGTATTTTTATTGCCAGAAAAGGTATTTTTTGTTGTAGTGATAGTATGGTTTATTATTTAATCATAGTTCACTAATATGTATATTTATCTCTATTTAATTTATAATTATGATAAATTAGTATGATATAGTGTATGCATTGAATTAGAATAAATATTTTTCTTCTGACGACTAACTTTATGTGTTATGTGGCCAGCGCAAGCATTTTTAAATACAGGAAGCGTTAATGTTAAATGAAAAAGCAACTTAAGATTGCATTTGTTGATTTTTTGTAATAAAGGATATAATTCACTATATACTACTACTTCATAATAAAAAGTTCTATAAACAAAACTCAAATCATGTGACTATAGAATTACCCATCATAAAACAAATCCGTCCCTTACTGCACTTCATACTGGACTTTTCTATGCATCTGTCAAGGTCCGAAGATTTTCTTAAGCTTGTAACAAGTAACTAAAGGAAATAAAGGCACAAAGTGTTAAACTCTAAACTAGTAACATGCTACTGCTACATATTACATGACATACTGAATCGATCGACTAACCAGCTACTAATTACCTGGAAATTTGCCGACAGATAAGGACTGGGCGTTATTTCCCCATTGAATTTTGCTATGGTTTAAGTAATTGAACATGTACATGTAGGGACAAGTGTGAGATGAGAGGAAATGACTCATAGTCCATTTATAATTTGAATCGAAAGAAATAATCCAGTAAAGATCTTATGTATTTTATTTAAAAATTTCTTGTATTATTGTTTTTCCTAAACTCTTGTGAAAGATTATATCACTAAATAACCTGTACAGGGGACTGCAAAAACAATTCTTCCCTTCGATTAAAAGAATATTTAGTTTGGGGGAGTGCATAAATGGCTCTTTTTAGGATCCTTATTTAAAAAATAATCGAAATTTATAAGTTTTTCATATTAGTCATCTCAAAATTAACTTTAGATCGTCGAGTGTGAAGTTGAAATTGCAGGTATGAAGTTAGGCTCCACTAAAGTCTAATTTCATACTCGAAGGTCTGTAATTGACTTAAAATTGGAGGAAGAAAAAAAAGGTACCGAAATTAATTAAACTTTAAATAATTATATAACTAAATATATTTTAAATAAGGATGCTCAAAACAGCTACCTGATCTCATTTCTACGGCATGTCTTAAAAGACAAAATATCCGGTATTTGAATAAATACAAATCCTTAGGAGTGGATTCAAAATCATAAAATAGATGATGTGAGGAATTTAAAAAGAACAAAAAGGAAGAAGAAGGAAGTAAACCGGTGACCTATGTGTACTATCCATAATCTTTTGGGGGGGCCAATTGCCTCATTAATCATAAGTACTCAAAAACCCTCCTTTCACCGAATACCCGATACCCTTAAAACTCCACTACTTTTGTCACTAATTTGATCCGCAAAACCTCAAAATCATACAATTCATTCAAACCCAAAAATGGGACTCAATTATCTGACAAGCGTAGCTAAACGCACCATAATTCAACATTCAAAATGTTGCTTCACTTCCAAGAATTCAGTTTCCAGAATATGGACTGATTCTCATTCTTGTACTAACTATTTCAAAACAACTACAGTTCCTACAACCCCTTCTTCTTTCTCATCTTTGTTTATTCTTCGAAAATCCTATTCATCTGCCTCTTCAAAAACCCAATTGGGATTTTTAGGATGGTATTTAGGAGCTTTAGAGTCTCGTCCAATTATTACAAAAAGCGTATCCTCTGCTATTATTTATGCTGCTGCTGACCTAACTTCCCAGGTATTTTTTCCATTTCTTTGTCTAGTTTTTGACTTAAGTAATGCATAGTATACATAAAATGTTTCCAGAGAGAATATTTTACAGCGGAAACTAATCCCGCAGAAGCAAAAAACACTAAGTGATCTTTTCCCTTAAGCCTCGGTGGGAAGAGTTACCCGATACTGGTGGGAGGTAGCATGTATCTGGGCACACAGGCTGGCCCGAACACCACCGTCATAAAAAAATTATTCAGTGGAAAATGTTTTAGATTATGAAGCTATGTTCTGGACCATATTTGTTTGATTGGATATCTAAGCAGGTGATAATGGTACAAATTGGAAGTTATGATTTCAAGATAGTCTATATAGTGATATTTTGTGTTGTATGTTGAGGATAATGTCTAAGCAATGATTGAAGCAAGTGAGATAGAGTAAGAGAGAGGTATATATGTAAAGAAGGACTTGCATTTTCCTGTCTTTTGAGAGAAAACATTTTAAACACTTCAAAGTGACCAAACTAGATAATCATTTCATCTCATGCGGAGCCACATGCAAGTTGAATCCCCTTCATCGGAAAGTTATATTGCGTAGATAGGGTAAAAATAAATCTTTTTCTACTTAAATGGAGTTTTGAATCCCCTTAACATAAGAGAAATACATGTTCAATTCCAGGTGTGGCATTTTTTATCAGAACTCCTGGCTCTGCCAGTGTTTTCATCATGGAAAGCAGTTTCCCAGAAAACATTTTATACCATACCAAACACAGTATATAGTGTGATTTTTAATTAAATTAGGTAAAAAAAACTGGCAAGTTTGAATTTTTGATGCAATGAAATTGGTTAAACATGACTCATGAGTTATGTGGTTTGCATTTTGCCAGATGATTACGATGTCACCTTCAGATTCTTTAGATATAATTAGGACTCTGCGTATGGCTGGCTTTGGACTATTAATTTTAGGAACAGCTCAACATCATTGGTTTAACTTTATGGGGAGGGTATTGCCAAATCGGGATATCGTTAGTACGTTGAAGAAATTGTTGATGGGACAGCTTGCTTTTGGGCCTGTGATTAACTCTGTTTTCTTCTCTTTCAATGCTGCCCTACAAGGTACCCACTAAGTTCTTTTCTGTTAAATTCACTTTCTGCCTAACTCTTGCTTTCTGGTAGTGAAGTAGGTAATTTGTTTCTCGATTATGCAATTTTTCATACTGATAGGCATATAATTATACATCTTGAGTATGAATATGCACCTCAAATTGGGAAAGTGGATGACTGCCAAAGCAATTGTAGTAGAAATGTCATACGAGTATGCGGCAATATCTGGGGTCATCAATGAGGAATTGGATAAGAGAATGTTGGTTGAAAAAGCTAAAAGAGGGGAATTTAATGTACTGATAGTCAGGAAAACATGTGGGGAATTGTTCAGAATAGCAGTTCAGAGTCCAGAAAGCAGCATTAGGATGATTTGACGATTGATAAACACTACACCTCTATGTGGGTGCTTCAAACTTGCTTTTTCCGGAAGTATGGTGACTATCTCTGTGTTTCTAAGTGGAGCTTATTCTAGTACATTTACTCCATATTTTGCGGATGAAAATTATCATAATACAAATAACCCCTTTAAAATATAAGGTAAAAGTATCAATTTAATTCTTACTAAAAATTGTATAGGGGCAGTCACGTAGTTTAGTAGCTAGTCCGTTAAAGTTGTGGATGTGCATTAGGTCAAAGGACCAAAGGAAACACTTATATTAATTGAAGGTTAAATGTCCTTATTCTTGACATCACAAGAACAAACTCGGAATTTTAGGGATCAAAAGTGCAATTATACCTATTGTAACTCTTTCTAATTATTGAAAGAAAAGCCGTAATATTCTTCATCTAAACATAGTAAAGGCAATCTTCTGCCATCTTAACTGAAGTCTTGAGATCGCTAAAAAGGAAACCGGGTGAGGGTGGAGGTGAAGGGGGTGGGGTCTTGTAGAAGATTGAGGGGGCTTATAGACAAGTGTCATGGGTAAACACATGCCAGGAAGTTGAAGCATGACTGCAAGAGAGTTCTGTGGCCAGAAAGGAGTTGCTAATGATTGGGGCTAGGGGAGTGGGTTCGTGAGTGGTGAAGAGGAAAATGTTCATTCTGTATCTTGTGGTTCTCAATCTTGATTCATGGAGGGTTGGTTGAAGTGTGAAAAGCCAATTAAGTAAATAGTAAATGGACAAAAGCTATACCCGAATCACTCTAAAAGTCATTAATTGGAGAATAATTTTGAAGAGGGAAAAGATAAAAGAAAATTCCTCAGAAACTTTTTTATAAGAGCAATGGTTTTTTTAAACGAGTGATTTTTCTTGGGTGAAAATGTTTTACAAAATACTTTTTTTCTTGCTAAAACATTTTACAGGTCTAAATCGATTCAACAATTGAATTATTGGAGTAATAGTTTATTAGTTTAGGATTTACTCTTTTAGCCGTAGGAATCCTTTCAGGAGTGGTATTTGCTAATGTAGCAAGAGATCATATTGGAATTGGGACACAAAAGAGACTTGGGCATTTATTACTTGGATCTTATTTGCAATTTATTTACATACTCGAACAAAGGGGTCAATGTGTTAGGAATTGAGTTACATAGTTATGGTTCTTTTCCATCACCATTTAAAATTCAAGACTAGTTGTTACAAATACAGCGTATGGGCAATTTTAAGTCAAATGAAAACGTATAGGCTCTGCCAGTAGGTTAACAGAGGGTATCTATAAGACCAATCAGATATGATGGGGGTAAATTTGGCCCTTTTCCCAATTAAAAATGGAAGGACCTTTGACTGGAGTATATCTATTTCTTGCCATTGAGTTACTAATACTAAAGGGTTGGCTGGACATTCAGCTCTTATCCATTCAATACAGGTAGACTGTGATTATCAATCATCAGATTTGGTCTCTTGAGAAACTTAAGAAGATACATTGCTCTGGCCTAAAACTTGATTGGCACTATAGGGATGTTATATTCTAGTTGTGATTTCTTTTTTGCTATTCTTGGTGCGTCTTTCCACCTGAACTAAGGAAACATATTTTTGCCCGTTGATGCAAGTAGCATAGTTGCAACAATCTTCTTAACTACATGCATATTATTCTATCAAGATGTTTAAGTTGTGGGACTAGTTGAATGGTATCATCTAAATTTACCACGTACACGGCTGAGCTTCTGAATATTACACTAATGGATCTGTTTGTTCTTAAGGTATCATCTTTTTTGATCTCTGCCAATACATATATGTAAATATGATTAAAGAGGATAAAATGGTTAGCTTCTGCTTTCTACCATCAAACAGAGCTTTGGCATCATTCTTAGCTGTTGGCAGTGCTATAGATGTGAAGCTAAGGATCCATCACTAACGAACCTTTATGAGAGTTTCATGACTATTAAAAAAGGGCAGTCCGGTGTACTAAGCTCCCGCTATGTGCTGGTTCTGGAGAGGACCGGACCACAAGGGTCTATTGTACGCAACCGTACCCTGCATTTCTGCAAGAGGTTGTTTCCACGGCTCGAACCCAAAGAGTTTCATGACTATGCTATCAATTATATAGGAAGCTATTTTTTTTTGCCTCATAGAGTTAGAAGTCTTCTGTAGGAAATCTGCATATGTGATCTAGGATTACTTGTCCGCTTCACCAAGTCTGATTATTGCATATGCCTTTTTGCTTACTGTCTCATTGGGTCAACATGATTTACTCGATTTTTATTTGATGATTTACAACTTCGACTATTCTCATTTGTCACATTCAGGTGAGAATGGGGAGGAAATCGCTGCAAGGTTGAAGCGTGACCTGCTTCCAACAATGATGAATGGCCTAATGTACTGGCCGTTTTGTGATTTCCTGACATATAAAGTAATCCCTGTCCATTTGCAGGTACTTTATAATACGCGGTTTTTCTAATGACAGCTAGTGCATTATCTTTAATGAAATGATCCACAGTTTCTGGGGTCTGGCTACCTGCCCTTCTGGGGAGCATATATTACTCTACGTTTTCATCAATTTCACATTTATCTAAATTGCTCAATTCACTCCTTCAACTATTCTGAACCTGGTATTTTAAACATTCATGAGGTTTAATGTTTTTACTAATGCTCTTTGGCAGCCATTGGCCAATAGTGCATTCGCATATGCATGGTCGATATATTTGACCTATGTGGCAAGTTTGAAGAAAGCTGTTGCTGTTTAGTTTGTAAGCCCTGCTCTGCTCTGGAAGTCTCGAAGCGCACAAGGATAGAATTTAAGAGAAAATGAATGCCGATAAGCGCTGCATATTGAGGAGATCAACAATGATAGCAGAAGGGAAAAAACAGGGTCTACAGTAGATTTTGATTCATTCTTACATTTATTTCCGTTATTTTAAATTTGCACTGTATTGATGAAGGAGAGTCGTTGAGAATATTCCACGTCTGTTACTTGTGCAAAGTTGCATTTCATAGTGTTTGCATTACACTGTGTCATTTTACATAACTTTTTCAATTCTTTTTTGAACTTTTCATTAGTAAACATTTGTAATTTGACGTGATGTTTTTAATCGATCAAAGTATGAGGAGTTGCAAGCATGCATACTGCTTGTTCATCTTCCGCTTATGGCACTTCGGACTTCCAGTTCTAGGTCTTCACTATCCGTTTCAATTTATGTGACTCACTTTTCTTATTAGTCTGTTCGGTAAAGGATATATTCTATATTTGAAAACAATTTGACTTTAAACTTTTTAATTTTATTTATTTTACTTTTAATGAGAAGTTTTTTTAGCTACATAAATATTATGACCCCACAAAGCTTTTATCATTTAATTTTTTACGACCATATGTTTCAAACATATTTTTTTCCTTAGATTTTCTATCAAGTTAAACTACATTAAATAAATTAAAACAAATTGGAGAATGCTGTAGAGAAGCGTTATGCTTCTATTCAGGTCTGGGTGCATTTATGGACCCAACAATTTGTAGTACTGTTGATATCTATTGAGTATATATTTTCTTGTCGTCTATTAGCCATGCTAACTTGACATAGTTGTCTATTTTTTCTAATTTCAAATGTCAGGAGAAGCCTGTGACCAAAATGACTAGCAATAGACTATTTCACCATGAATTCAATTTAAGGTATTCCTCTATTTGATCACTAATGATAGACTAATCTCAAGAGATACCTCTTACCTCTAACTTACACAGATAAAGTATAACACTTTACTTTGTTGTAGACTACAACAAAAACATAAAGTATCATCTTTAACGGTTTAAACTTGTACGTAGTGCCTTTTACATTCAATAAGTAGTATCAGGGTAAACAGAGATTTGGATTTGAGCCACATCACTAATCATTAATAAATTATTAAACGGTTGAATGTAATATGGATTCCGCAGTTTGTAACCACTATTACGGATAAAGTCGTTCATGTGTATATCAAAAAAACAAGTACAATCAAACCTCTTTACAAGAACATCATCATATAATAGTTATTTAATATAAAAGTCTAATTTTTCTCGAAACCAACTTTTTATGTTATACTCTTATTTTATTTTTTTATAACAGCTTTTTACCTATAAAAGTTACATCCATCTTTATAGCAATACGCTCTTTGCAAAATTACCCTCTATCCCATCCATGTAGAATTCAACATAATGCTACTTGAATCGAGATAGATAATTCAACTGTTAACCTCTTAGATTGCTTTCAAGAGAAAGCTATCCTTTTGCTGAAAGTTTGGACACAAATTTTTGCTAATTTAAGCGTTATATCGCTAGTAAGAGACTGAAATCTATGGAACAAGCTACAATTACGGAGTTTTTCATCAGTCTTGAAATAATTTAATCTTCTAGTACTTTAAAATGTATGCTTTAGAGTCTAAATCTTTATATATTTAGTCACAATTTATTAATAATGTGTTGGCTTTTTTAATATTTAATTAGTAAAATTTACATGTCTTTTTGAATATTTATATTTAAATAATTTTTTATCTTTTAAATGTAACATTAAAAAATATGATTTTTGGATAATTTTTGTTTATAACAGCCAAAATATATTTGAACGGCAAATGCTATATAGGTGTATAACAGCCATTCACTATAAAAGCTAAAAAATATCGGAACAAATGAAGTTGTTATTGTATGCGGTAAAATTAGTTAGTGGTAGTTGGATGAATGAGGAGCTGAAGACATGCAAGATGTGAGTCAGCAAGTAGTTGATACGGTTGCAGGCATGTGACCGGTTCTGGGTAAATTCCGAAGGCAGGGCAACTGATAATAAAGATTTGAAGAACTGATATCAGATGGCGTTCAATGAAACAACCGTTACAGAGAATATCTGCATTTATAGCCAACTGTTATGCAACCACCAATGTCGGCTTTATTCTCATTCAAGAGGAGCTTGATTTGGGGATCTTGTCTCCCTAAAAAAGCTATAAATAGGAGTATTGTATCCATTGTAGGACATGAAATATTCTGTACGCAAAAGCCTGAATCGGCTCTTATTCTATAACACTATTCTTTGACTTTATTCCTAATATTGTTCTCGCTTCTGTTGCCAGGGAGGCTAAGTTCATAGCCAAGTTTGTATTTCCTTTAAGTTTATTTTATAATCTTATTTCTAATCTTATTTATTTCATATTTTAGGATCAAATTAATTCACGGGGCTATAAACCACGATATAAATTCAATTGTATCGTTTTACGGTTAAACAGTTTGGCGTCCACCATGGGGCATAGAAAATTGCGTAATTGCTTTGATCCATTCATCTATTACTAACAAATTTTGATTCCTTTCTTAGCAAAAAAAAATCGTATATGGCAGCTAACAGTGTTAACAATTCCAATAATGTTGGAGCACACGATGAATGTGATGATATGTTCCAACGTGATGATTCAACCAGCGAAACCTGTAATGAAGGAGATGATACAACTCCAATTCACGAAGGTCAAAATCCTCGCATGTGAGGAGTCCAACTCTTGATGATGCGGATGATGAACACGTTGTTGAAACGGTCAAAATCCTAAGAGAGCAACAACGGGTAATTATGGATCACCTCTTAAGACAAGATCATGTGATAACATAGTTGAGACAGGTGTTATCGGGTGCTTCTAATACTTCTAAAGGAAGAGCTCACATTCCACCCAGCGTCCCTGTAAATCAAACAGTTCAAAGAACTGGTAACGACGTTCTTAGGGAGGAGTTTGGTTTTAATGAGGCAGGAGGTACCGGTAGTGGATTTGGGAACGACAACAATGCAAATGACTCTTCAAAATCGAGATCATCAGATTCATGAGGGAAATGAACGAACGAATGGACCAAAATGCAAAGAAATTTCATGCTCGGATGGATCGGATCCCGGGAGCGGCGCCGGAGTTAAAGGGACCGAATTCCAAATGTATACGAAGTTGCCGTTCAAACCAAGTGTGACTCCAAAGTTATTTTTGAAAAGGCTTAAAATTCCAGATATTTCGAAGTATGATGGGATGTTGGATCCACAAGAATATATCACAACCTACACTACAACTGTAAAAGGAAATGACCTGGCCCGCCACGAGATTAAATCTTTCTTGTTGAAGAAGTTTGGCGAAACCTTGACGAAAGGTGGCTTAACTTGGTATTCCCTTTTACCTGAGCATTCTATTGATTCTTTTGAAATGCTTGCAGATTCCTTTATCAAAGCTCATGCTAGAGCAAGAAGGTCCAAGCTAGGAAGGCGGATAAATTCAGAATATCTCAAGGAGAATTCGAACTATTGCGAGAGTTCATGATCCGGTTTCAAAAGGAAAGGATGTTGTTACCGGTAATACCGTATGCCCACGCATGCCGAAGGAGTAATCAAGACTACCTTGTTTGAAGTGGTAGATGGCGACATGTGAGATAATGTATTCCTTGGAAAGCCATGGATACATGAAATGAAGCCTGTACCTTCAACATACCATCAACTGTTGAAATTTCCCACACCAGAAGGGATCAAGCAGATCAGAGGAGATCAACCGGCTGCAAGGGAGCTGAACATAGTGACCATTTCCAATAGCAAGGGCAAATAAATGAGCAAATAGCAATTACAGGAACCAATGTCTTCTTCCACCTCGACTTTGGATGATAAATAAGACGAGTCATCGAAATTTTATCAGGTACCGAGGTCTTTTCAGGTACTAGAGGAAACAGATGCGACCAAATCAACCGCATAAGAGCTCGAACAAGTGGCTTTGTTCGAGGAGTTATTAGAATGAAAATTTCACTTAGGAATGGGTATGAGTCCCGAACTCAGGTTAAAAATTATGAATTTTCTAAATCTAACGTTGATTGTTTTGCATGGTCACATTTAGGGATGACAAGTATTCAATTGGAAGTAGCTATCCACAAGATGGGTTTGGATCTTAATTTTCCTCCGGTAAGGCAGAATAAATGACTGATTGCAGAGGCTAAAAACAAGTTTGTCAAGGAAGAGGTGACCTGATTAATAAATATAGGTTCAATTCGAGAGTAAATTACTCCGATTGGCTGGCTAACATAGTGGTAGTGCCTAAAAAGAATAATAAATTTAGAATGTGTGTAGATTATAAAGATTTAAATAAGGCATTCCCTAAAGACTCTTTCCCGTTGCCAAACATCGATCAAATGATTGACTCTATGGCCTGGCATGAGTTAATGAATTTTCTTGATGCTTATTCCGGGTATAAGCAAATTAGGATTCACTTTTGAAAAGAAGAACTATTTCATGTAGACTCCAGAATGTCAGAAGGCATTGAAAGATCTAAAAAGGTACCTATCTAGCCCTCTGTTTCTGTCAAAACTGGTAGAAGGTGAGCAATTTTTAATCTATTTAGCGGTCTCGAAGGTAGAGGGAAGTGTTGTTCTGGTCCGGGAGGAAGAAGGTACATAATTTCCTATTTATCATATTAGTAAAGTTCTATCGGGAGCGAAGACACGTTATCCGCACCTTGAAAAATTGGCCCTAGCTCTCATAGTCACCTCTCGAAAGCTTAGGCCCTATTTTCAATGTCATCTCATAGCCGTTGTGACAACCTTTACCTTGAGGGATATCCTTCATAAGCCTGAGTTATTGGGTTGTTTGTCTAAATGGCAGTCGAAGTTAGTGAATTTGACATTGAGTACAAGCCCAGGACTGCAATCAAGTCACAAGTTTTGACAGACATTCGTGGCTGACTTTAGCTCCTGATTAATGCCTTTAGCTGCTAAAGAAGCAGTGTTGGTATCGGGAATAGTATCAGGTGTTTGGACCTTGTTTACGGATGGAGCCTCCAACGTAAAAGGGTATTATCTCAGGGTAGTATTAATCACTCATTCGGGGAAACTCTGAGGTAGGCCATTATAACTGTACCACTAACTAACAATAAAGTCGAGTACGAGGCTTTGGTGGTAGGACTTGAACTAGCTCAGGGACTAGGTTCTGAGTTCATCGAAATAATGTGCAACTCCCAGCTGGTGGTGAAACAAGTATATAGAATTTTCGACACCAAGGAGGAGCCCATGCAACAATTCTTGAAATAGGTTTAATTATTACTTTCCCGGTTCGGGGAGTGGTCAATCATTCACATTCCAAGTGAGGAAAATGTGTACGCAGACGCATTGGCCAATTTGGGTTCGTCCATGGAAATGAAAGGGTCCAATTCCGGTGCGGTAGTTCAATTGTTAAATTTGATGTTGGAGTAGACGACTATAGTGAAGTTAACTCAACCAACTTAATTTGGGATTGGTGAAAGATTTTATAGACTATCTAAGGCATGGAAAATTTCCTGAAGACCCAAAAGCCTCCGGGGCACTGCGGACTAAGGCATCTCGTTATTGTTTTATTGACGGTCAATTATACATGTGTCACGACCCAAACCCCGAACCCGGTCGTGTTGGCGCCTCTCGTGAAGACAAGGCCAGCCAATTTAACCAAAATCTCATTTTAAGCAGTTAATTAACATGAAAATAATATAAACATGATTTAATAGCAATAATTCGCGGAAATATAGCTAACCATAACAGAAACCATCCTGATACAGCCCAAACCGGGTGTCACAAGTCATGAGCAACTATGGATCCTGATACAAGTCTACTAAATACAATTTCTAGCACAACTGTTTGAAGAACATAGAAACAATAAGATAAGAGAGATACGGGGCTGCGGACGCCAACAGCTACCTCGTAGTCTCTGAATCACCGCTTGGACGGCAGGAGTCAGCACTCCGGAGTGGAACCAACAACGCCTGAATCTGCACACATGGTACATGGAGTAATGTGAGTACTCCGACCTAGTAAGTAATAAATATAAATAATGACTGAAAGTAAGAAAGCACGTTAAGTACAAGGCATTCTATAATGAAGCAGTAAAACATCATTTGAAAACAGTAAATCAGTGAGAAATCAAGTAAAATCTCCTTTCAACAGGTAAAACATGTAATTTTTCAGGTAAATAATGTGAAGTAAAAAAAAAAAAAATAGAAGATCGCCCCTCGGCTCAGTATTAACAAATCCGCCCCTCGGGCAATATCGCAGAACAGTATCAGCCCCTCGGGCTCAAATCTCAGAACAATAACAGCCCCTCGGGCTATCACATAGTACAATATCAGCCCCTCAGGCTATATCTCACATCACAATGGGTACCTGCGCTTACTGGGGGTGTACAGACTCCGGGAGGGGCCCCTTACGGCCCAAGCGCAATATCAAGCCACCTCGTGGCATTAAATCTAGGCCCTCGGCCTCATATCAGTCAAGCCACCTCGTGGCGTATATAAAGTATCTCAGGCCCTCGGCCTCATATCAGTCACAAGCCACCTCGTGGCATATAAAGTATCTCAGGCCCTCGGCCTCATATCACTCAGTATATCCTCATATCTGGCCGTCGGCCGCACTTAGTCAGAAAATCATCACGAGCCCCTCGGGCATAGTAAAACAGTAGTTCTCAGCCCAAAAACATCATTAAAATATTATTTAAGTCTCAAAACTGAGTAAAGTGGCTGAGTTGTGAAATAGTGGAAAACAACATGACTGAGTTCAAGTAATAAGTCAAAATAGTGAGGAAACAATGATAAAAATCTCCAAAGGGTTCAAATAATTTGCACGAAGCCCAAATATGGCAATCAGCCCAAATCATGATGATAACAAATAAGTTTCAGTCAAATACGCGGTAAACATCATCAATTGGGACGCATCAAGTCACAATCCCCAGTAGTAAACGACCCCACGCTCATCATCGAGCACGTGTCTCACCTTAATATAGCACTACGATGTACAATCCGGGGTTTCAAACCCTCAGAACATCATTTACAATCACTACTCACCTCGAACTGGCTAAATCCCTAGCCCGCGACGCCTTTGCCCCTCAAATTGGTCTCCACGCGCGTCGAATCTATCCAAAATCAGAACGAATACATCACAATATGCTGAGGGGACAAAGCCCAAGCAAAAACAATTGAAAAATACCAAAAATTCCGAAATTAGCAAAACCCGAACCTCGGGCCCACTTCTCAAAGCTCAGAAATTTTCACATCAACGGATTCCTTATCTCTCAATGAGTTCATGCATATCAAAAGTTCTCAAATCCGGCCCCAAATGGTCCTCCAAATACCCAATTAGAATTTCAAAATCCCAAGCCCTATTTCTTTCATTTTTAGCAAGACTTCAATGATTTTCTAGGTGGATTTCACAATATAAACGAGTTTTAGGTCCGAAATTCTTACCTCCAATCGATTCTCCTTGAATCCCTCGTTAATTTCCTTCAAGAACCTCCAAAAATGAGCAACTATGGGTGGAAATATACCTAAAATCGCGGATAAGAAGACTTAAAAACATTCTGCCCAAGCTTCATCGAGTTGTACCTTGCGCTGTGCAGGTTGTACATCCTCTTACCATTTTTACTTGCTGTACACCTTCTGTTAAAACGCTCATAACCCCTTGTGGAAATATCCAAATGACCAACGGTTTGAAGATTTAGAAACTAGACTCGAATATCTTTCATTTGATAGGTTGTACACTATATAACTCTTTATATATTCCGAGATATGAGCTTCTAAAATGCATCAGAAAAGTCTGAAAAAATTGTTCCACCAGCCAACTTCGATCAATCATAACTTTCTCATAGAATATCCAAATCATGAATGGTTTAACTTTCTGGAAACTAGAATACAAGGGCTACAACTTTCATATTTTGTAAGTTTTCTGATTCCTTATAGATTACATAGTATGAGCTTCCAAATTGGACTACTCGCACCAGAAATTTTCTGGTGCACAGCTGAAGCTAAAAAACAATTATGCAAATATGCCAACATATCCCATAACATCATTCAAACTTGTTCCAACCTTCGGAACGCTCAAAACAACATCACAACACCAAATTCGCGTCGGATTCAAGCTTAAGAATTTCAAAATCTTCTAAATTACTCTTTTGATCAAAAACCCAACCAACCACGTCCGAATGACATGAAATTTTGCACACACATCCCAAATGACATAACGAAGCTACAGCAACTCTCGGAATTCCATTCCGACCCTCGGATCAAATTCTCTCCTAACAACCGGAAATCGCCAAAATACTATCTCCACCAATTCAAGCCTAATTCTACACCGGACCTCCAAAACCAATTCCGATCACACTCCTAAGTCATAAATCACCTCCCGAAGCTAACCGAACCATCGGAACCCTCATCCGAGCCCTCTAACTCATAAGTCAACATCCGATTGACTTTTCCAACTTAAACCTTCTTAAAAGAGACTAAGTGTCTCATTTCTTACCAAATCCACTCCGAACGCAAACTACTCAACTCGATCACATAAAACACGGATAATGAAGCAGAAATGGGAGAAACGGAGGGTGTAACTCATGAGACGACTGGCCGGGTCGTTACAACATGAGGTCGTTCCAAGGACCATTATCTTGGTGTTTAGGGACATCAGAGGCTGACTAGGTGATGAGGGAAGTCCGTGAAGGAGTATGCGGGAACCATTCCGGTGTAGATTCATTAGTTCTTAAGCTAATAAGGGCTGGCTACTATTGGTCCCGGATGGAGCAAGACGCAAAGGAATTTGTATTAAAATATGATAAATATCAGCGTCATGCACAATTAGTGCATCAACCGGCGGAACTTTTACATTTGGTGGTGTCACCTTGGCCATTCATGCAATGAGGGATGGACATAGTCGGTCCTTTACCACAAGGTCCCAGAAAGGTAAAATTTCTTTTGGTTTTAACTAACTATTTTACTGAATGCGTTGAAGCAGGTGCATACCAAAAGATCGGAGAACGAGAAGGGATTGAATTTATATGGGATCACATCGTTTGTCGGTTTGGAATTAAAAAAAATCGCTTGTGACAATAGGCTGCAGTTTATAGGTTCCATAGTCACAAAGTTTTTGGAAGGATTGAAGATCAAACGAATTATATCTTCACCGTAAAATCCGAGTGCTAATGGACAAGCAGAGTCAACGAACAAGGTAATAATTCAAAACCTTAAAAAGAAGTTAGAAGATGCTACAAGCAAGTGGTCAGATGAGTTACTGGGTGTATTGTAGGCATATCAGACCACAGCAAAGTCGATCATGGGTGAAGCACCTTTCTCACTTGTATACGGTTCGGAGGCTTTGATTCTAGTAAAAGTGGGGGAACCAACCCTAAGGTCTTCCCGAGCAAACGAGGAGACAAGTAATGAAGCTTTGCTGGTTAAACTAGATTTGCTTGAAGAGCACTGGAATCTGGCATATGTGAGGATGGTGGCACAAAAGTAAAGAATGGAAAGGTATTACAACCGTAGAGCAAATCGTCGTACTTCAAAGTCGGGGATTTGGTTTTGAGGAAGGTAACTGATCAAAATACTTGGGAAGCTGGGACTAACATGTAAAGGACCTTACTGAGTTTCAGCTATAATTGGTAAAGGCTCATCTCAGTTAAAAAATCAAGATGGAGTTAAATTGACAAGCAATTGGAATGTGACTCACCACAAAAGGTATTATTGCTAAAGATCCTTGCTGGTACTGAAAGTATATGCTGTACTCTTCGTCCAGTTGTTGTCCTAATTGGATTTTTCTGGCATGGTTTTTAATGAGGCAGCAATGTAAAGCATAGTACAAAGAAAGGGACATAAAAAAAAAACAAGACTTCCAGTATTCGAATTCTTTTACTTACCATCCAAACACTGGGGGTGGAGGAACCATTATCTATGAAGGCTCTAAATATGTTACGAAGACCAGGGACTGTAAGAATCGGGATCAATATTTTATTAGGATCGGGCACTGTATGATCAGCTCCATAGAAATAAATGATACAAGTTAGCCATATGAATTGACAGCGTTATTTACTTAAGCAAAATAATGTTTATATAAATGTACTTTTAAAGATAGAGGGAATAAATCAAAGTCCTTTTATTTTTATCTTATTTCTTATCCGAATGATAAGTTAACTTTTTCGTTTGAAAGTTAACAAAAGCTTCAAATGCCTGTGCCAGAATGAATATGAGACGTCCTCTTCAAGAGCACCGTAAAAATAAGGCCTCTCTCTTATGAAACCCTCATAGTCACAGGTAGATTCCGAAAGTATTAATGCCCAAAATCAAAAGCTATCAGATGTGAAAAGAATTTCCGAAGCCTTATCAATTAAATGAAAAAGAGTATTTTTTGCACAATACTTAAGCAAATTTCTTTCATTAAAATGCCAAACTCAAAGAAGTTTTGGCATAGTTACAAAAGAAAAGAAAAATATATACATTAATTCTTGCTTGCCAGAACCTGAAGGGAGAGGAAAGTCTTTGTTTTCTTTATCATGAGAAGGCTATTCCGCTTTCGGTTCGAGCCTTCATATTTATCTCCATCTTCTTCAGTTTCCTCTTTGTTGTTTTCTTCGGTTCCCGAATACTTGGAGTTAGTACTCGAGGAGTCAGAAGCAGCAGACCGAGCAAGGAGGTTCTCGAGAGCAGTTGTCTCCAGCTACCGAGCTTTGGCAATGCATTCAACGATGTTAGCAATGCCTTCTTTGGCCTCCTTCAAAGTCTTTCTCTTCGTGTGATATATGGCATAAGTCTTCTTGAAGAGGATAAAATCTTCCTAGTCTTAGAGTTTAGCTTGGAGTTTTCAATCTTGGATTCGAGCTTATCATTTTCAGCTTTCATAATGCTGATTTTGGAATCAAGCTCAACATTAATGGTTGAATGAAGTTGATTTTGCTCCATGACCCTATTTAACCTTTTCTCCATCTTTGTTCTCTTCTCATCAGCAACATTGGCTTTCTCTTTTTTGAAGTTTAAGCTAGCCTCCAAGTTGTTGAGTTGCTCCATGAAGGCAGACTCGCGCTCGGCAGCAGCAATTACTGTATCATGCCGTTCAGCCCACTTAGCCTTTGCATCTTTAAGGTCTTCATGCAACTGAGCGGCTTCCTGGCTGTGAGCAATTATATCTTGCTCGAATTGCTGCAAACAAGCCTCAAGATCATCCATTTGAGCAATTTTTGCTTCTAGCATCGGGAGGAGCACGACAAGCTAATTCTGTTCAGCCAAAGTTGATCTCCTTCTGTAATAAGTGCTTATTTATCCAAAATTAACCTTTACAAGCCTTCGGAAGCAAGGAGGTTGGCCTGAAGTGGTTAAATCTTAGGTTATTGATTCAAAATATAACAAATGAAGAGTGATGGGAGATGATTATATTGATACCTGCGTCGAGCAGTGCATGATGTTATTTAATAGACACTCCGCAGAAAGAGAACCCATTTTTCTCCAATCTTTTTCTATTGCTAGCGACTTCAGATAATTGGCAAGCTCTACCGACTTGGAAAGTATATGGTACTCATTCGAAACCATAAGGATGACGCTTCGTTTTCCATGAGGGTCTTGAGTGGGTTCCGAGTAAGTACTTCTCAATTTCCATAGTCGGGTGACCGTGGGGAAGGAGCTTCTTCCGTCTATTCGGATTGTGCCGGTGGAGAGGTGGAAGCTGGTGTAGAAGGAGAGATGGTTATTAGCGGCTCAGAAGTTAGTGGTGGAGGAAGGTCAGGGGTTGAACTCCTTTGATCGTAGGCGTCGACCGGAGCCTGAAAACGGGAATCGACATTTTCAACCAAATTCATTTCCTTAAAGGATCTCCGAACTCTCCTCAGTGGTAGTGTTCGAAGCTCTTTCATTTAAGCATCCAGTTGAGTTAATGAAGGTATTTTTCTTCTCTGAAGGGCAACCGCTTCATCATCGGTCTCTTCGTCGTCGAGGATCACTGTGGCTGGTCCGGTTGGTGTTCTTTTCAATTTTTCTCCCGAGTCCTAGCCAACGAGGTACATTTTCGCTTCGGTTTCTTATTTTTGGACTGGGGACTCCGGGAAGAGGCACCTTCACCAGAAGTAAGAGTAGATTCATGAGCTCTCCTCTGGTTAAGAGCACTTTATAACACCTGTTGAGCTTCGGGCATCGAGAGCCTCGATGTCGGGGCAAACAACAGATCCCTTCAGAAGTCCTGTGTGGTGCAAAAGGGAAGTTAACAAATTGTTTCTAAGTTATATTGAAAGATTGAAAGAAGGAAGAAAGAACATTTGTTTACCATGGTTTTTGGCTTTCCACCCATGGATGACGGCCATTTCTTTTCACCTTTGGGATTCCGGCGTAGTAATGTCCAAAATTTTCTGTATCCATTGGGCCAGGTTCTGAACCCGTTGCGGTTCCCAATGAGCAACTGAAATAAGGAAAATGCAACGTTAACAATTGAGGAAAATCTTTTTCAAACATGGAAAGGAAAAGATATTGGAAGACTTACGAAGAAGATTCCATGATTCAGGAAAAGTAGGTGTTGTGGTCGGGGGGATGTCCCTGGTGGCAATAACAACGAACCATTCCATCCATTCACGATCGTTATCGTCGTCAACGTTGGTAAGGAGGGCATGATGACTGCATTTGCTAAGTTTTAGCACGCCCCCACGGAAGACCTTTGGGGAGTATAGATTCATCATGTGAGTAAGAGTTAGGATTTTTCCGGTCTTAGAGCACAATTGGCGGAGGCAGGCCACTATACGCCAAACTGATGGGCCTGCTTGTGCTAGACATATTTGGTACTGGTGGCAAAATTCAAACATTATTGGATCGATTTCTTTACCCACTTTCAAAGTGAAAGAGTATGTATATAAACATACGTGAACTCCGGTTTGGAGAATGTGACCCTTTGTACTTCATTAGGGGAGAAGATTTTAATTTTGTTCCATTCGCAATCTTCGTTCACAATAGAGATGCTAGAAAGACAAATGGAAGAAGGGACCTTCAAACATGCCAGTGTCTGTCACTTTTGGGATGAATGGGTTCTTTTTGTTCTTGAAGGTAAGATTTAATGTTAAGATGAAGGGGTGTGATGGAGTTCATGGTAGGAGGTTCAGACTCGACATCAACCTCATTTATTTTGTTCTTTTTTGGGCCTCCACCGAAGAGAAAGCCAGAGTTTTCGAGGGCAGCAATGTTAGAAGGCATGATGGTAAGAAAGTTTTGAAGAAAGTTCTTACTGAGAAAGTTGAATTTTACAAGTAGGGTTCTAAGGTAAATCGGAGAAGAAGAAATTGTAAAGATAGAAAGTAACAATGATGAGTAGTGGAGAAGTTTATAGACGACAAAATCGTAGTCATGATTACCTCGAAAACTGGCAAAATTATTTACCAAATCGTGGGGTAACACGTGTTTGGGTCATTAAATGAGAAGAGACATGCATCATTTCAAGTGTCAGAAACTGTTTCCACTAAGGAAAGAGAGTTTTCTCTACTTCTCGCTAACACTAAAGTATTGCCACCGAAAAGTTGGGGGACTATCTGTATGCGGTAAAATTAGTTAGTGATAGTTGGACGAATGAGGTGATGACACGTGGAACTAAAGAAAGGTAAAATGTGAGTCTGCAAGTAGTTGATATCGGTTGCAGGCATGCGACCGGTGCCTGATAAATTCGGAAGGCAGGGTAACCAATAATAAAGATTTGAAGAACTGATATCAGATAACATTCAACGAATAACCGTTACAGAGAATATCTGCATTTATACCCAACCATTATGAAGCCACCAATGTTGGTTTTATTCTCATTTAAGAGGAGTTTGATTTGGGGATCTTATCTCCTTAAATAAAACTATAAATATGAGTATTAGTATCTATTGTAGGATACGAAATATTTTGTACACAAAAGCTTGAATCAACTCTCATTGTATAATAATATTCTTTGACTTTATTCCTAATACCGTTCTCGCTTCTGTTACCAGAGAGGCTAATTAAGTTCATAGTCAGACTTGTATTTCCTTTAAGTTTATTTTATAATCTTATTTCTGTTCTTGTTGATTTTATATTTTTCGATCAAACTAATTCAAATATTTATAAATCATGCTATAAATTCAATTGTACTGTTTTACGGGTAAACAGTTACAGGGAGGTTTGACTATATTAATGAAATATATACCATATATATTTTAGAATTTACACTCTCAATTTGCAATTTAGAATTCGTGACATTTAAATTCTAAATCCGGTAATAATTCTTTTTTATCATAATATTCCCACATGTAACAACAACAAGAAGCCAAAAAGCTCTCTTTTGCGGTAATAGGGAAACCAATGTTCTCAGATGAAAGGCTGCAAAGGCTCGTTTTCCACCATGTTAAGCATTCAATTCGCTTCATTCCCCACTGTTACTGCAACTCTAAAACAAACTACTCTAACAATGTGCATTAATAACTCTCTCTTTCATTTACTGTCCCCTATACACATTGCATTGTTACTACAATGCCACCCCACATTATCTTCTCCATGACTCATCCTCACTATATCATTTCTTTATTATTCTAATGCTTCTCTTTATTATATACTCCAACATGGTGTAGAATGAGTTATTGTTCTTCTTCTTTTTCATCTACGAAAGGCGGGTTCTGAGCAAACGATTCAAATGGGTTGATTTTATTCAAAAGCTTCACTTTTCTTGAAAAGGGTGTGAAGAAAAAAATCAAATATCAATCTTACTTTGTCAGTTGGTGAATATTTGTACTTGCGGTATGAAGGCTTTTGGTTTCTTTGTTCTGTTCTTGGTGATGGGGACAGCTTTTGTGTCCTTTAATTGCTTCAGCACTGGAGGTACCTCTTATTTTCGCCTTGGACTCATGCTATTTTTTCTGTGACACTGACTTTTTCCATTATTGAACTTAAGTTCTTATAATATGCTTTAGTTTGTTACTTCAATTTGTTCAATTCCTTTTGTATTGTGTAATTGTAAAAGATGGAAACATGTAAGGGCTAGTCTTACTTAAAGAACCCCTTAAAGAGAAATTATTGAGTACTTGAAAGACAGGTTCCTTATAGAGTGAACTTATATAGAGGTTTGATATAACCGACCCTAACTAGACCCTAAGGGGTCGTTTGGTAGGCCGTATTAGGTAAAATAATCCCCGTATAAAAATTTAATCCGTCCAATACCATGTTTGGTTGGTTAATTAAATTTACTCCTACCTAATACATGGATTAGTTATCCCTCATATGAGGGATTAACTAATACCAAGGAAAGTAAGGGATTACTAATCCTTGGATTAGCTATACATGGATAAGACTTAAAATTATTAAATCAAGGGTATAATTGTAAAGAATATTTTATATAGTTTTAAACCAAACACAAATTTAGATTATACATTGCATAATTAATTTTTAATACAATAAACCAAACACTTGATAAAAAATAATCCCAGCATTACTAATCCCTGCATTACTAATCCCTACTAATCCCTGCATTACTAATCCCTGCATTACTAATCCCTGCATTACTTGTGTTCGTACCGAACGACCCCTAACTAGTTTCAGACTGAGGAATAGTTGATTGATTGACTTGTCGGAGAATTTTACTAATATAACGAAGGGTTTTTTCTCAAATGGAGGGATTTGAAAGTATTTTCACCGGTAGTTTATATTTTAACTTCATTTTCCCTACCTTTGGGATATAATCAAACTTTCACTCATTTGTAGTTGGTATCACCTGGGAATAATCCTTTATATAGCTTATGATTGTTCACCTTGTGATCACCACTACTCGTCCGTGCAAGTTAACCTTCTTGGTTGCTCTCCATAAAAGACTATTTCACTCAGCCAACAAATTATTCCACTTTTTTTCCTTAGTGGTTTTATATTCCTTATACTTCTAGTTCACTCTAATCTTTGACAAATGGATTGGACCACGAATGGTTCTCTCTTGTCGCAAGTCTTGTACTATATATAAATGATACCCATAAAAGTGAACATATTTAAGCTAGAACTCCACAAACAAAAGTGATTGGTACTTTATATATGTTATTTGGTCCTGACATGACATTTGAAGTCTCAGGATTTGCTAAATGACCAGGTTGGGAAATATAAGGCTAGAAATGACTTCTATACTCTATATATTCATTCGCTTTTAACGTTGGTTATTTATTTAAGTTCTGTGTATATTATTTATTTAAGTTCTGTGTATATTGCATCTCTCTTTTAGAATGCGTGCCTAAATTTGCTGTATGAGAAGGAAAAGAAGGTATATGAGTGGTTAATTTGAATAATGGATGCTGTAGAAAATTAAACTTTGTAATATATCTTTCTCTTTCCAAAAGATTCAATTGATTGAGGATCAGATTTAGTATCAATGGAAGCAGTAAACTAACAGTTACAGTTAGAAGAGTAGCCTGCCTATTTAATTCTTTCTGTGTTTATGCTTGCACGTGTTGAGGCATCTTACTGCTATTCAGCTACTTAAGTTATTCATCAAAGTTGTTTCTTGATGGTTCTCAAATGTTATCCGAGGATTATTGACGAAGCCAATGGCCGTTCCTTTTGCACTCAGCTTCTTCTTTGTGGTAAATTCATTTCAGTTTGTTAATATGCACTCTGCTGCTGTTAGAGGAATCATGTGAGACATGCACCTAGCAAGATACTGAGGCTAAAACAACATAATTAAGCGGATAGCTATATTCACACAAGGGTATTGACTTAGCCTTTCATAAATGAACCACAGGAATGTCCTTCAAATGGCAAAGTAATGATATGGTGATGACTATAAGAAGCAGAAAGCTGCAGGTACTTTCACTTTATCAACCATCTTTGGCTTGTTAGTTGTTTCTTTGCAACCTAGTATAAGGTAAATGAAACAGCTGCAGAAATAGTGTTTACTCGTAACTATTCCAGTTGTGTTTGGTGTATCACTAAAAGGATTTAACTTATAATCCACTAACATTGTAATGAAAATTTACACTATCAGTGCCGTTTAACCTATAGAAGATAACTTGCCATATTGTTCAGGTTACTAATTCCATTTTTATTGGTAGTCACCAATATAAAAGTTAAATTCTTACTAAAAACATCTTTTTCTCCACTATTTCCCACTCTCAGGGCAATGGCTTCGGTCCAAGCACTAATGAGGGCGATTCAAGCAACTTAGATCTGGAAGATTATCGCCCGATAGATCCAGTTCCTAGCACAAAAGCTTCTATAAGACCAGGACCAGTTGAGCATGGTACTCCTCTTATGCCTTATATTCCCAAGCCTTCGCCTCCTCCTATTAGCAGCAATGATGGGCTCCCGTAAGCTCATCTTTATTCCACTTCCACTGATGTGCTACAAGTTGGGCAAATGTCGTCCCCCCCCCCC
>MCJB01049549.1:20218-39730 GCA_002018475.1 Nicotiana obtusifolia | reverse complement strand
ATGAACCGCACCATTGTAGAGAAGGTGAGAAGCATGCTCAGAATGGCTAAACTGCCTAAGTCATTCTGGGGTGAAGCAGTTCAGATAGCCTGTTACCTGATCAATAGGAGTCCATCAGTTCCGTTGGCGTTTGACATCCCAGAGAGAGTTTGGACCAACAAGGAAGTGTCCTACTCGCATCTGAAGGTGTTCGGTTGCAGAGCTTTTGCACATGTACCAAAGGAGCAGAGAACAAAGCTGGATGATAAATATATTCCCTGCATATTCATCGGATATGGAGATGAAGAGTTCGGATACAGATTGTGGGATCCTGTAAAGAAGAAGGTCATTAGAAGCAGAGATGTAGTCTTCCGAGAAAGTGAAGTTGGAACTGCTGATGATAAGCCAGAGAAGGCCATGAATGGTATAATTCCTAATCTTGTTACTATTCCTTCTACTTCTAACAATCCCACAAGTGTAGAAAGTAGGACCGACGAGGTTGCCGAGCAGGGAGAGCAACCTAGTGAGGTTATTGAGCAGGGGGAGCAACTTGATGATGGTGTCGAGCAAGTGGAGCACCCCACTCAGGAAGAAGAACAACCTTAACCTCTGAGGAGATCAGAGAGGCCAAGGGTAGAGTCATGTAGGTACCCTTCCACAGAGTATGTCCTCATCAGTGATGAAGGGGAGCTAGAAAGTCTTAAGGAGGTGCTGTCCCATCCAGAAAAGAACCAGTGGATAAAAGCCATGCAAGAAGAGATGGAATCTCTGCAGAAAAATGGCACGTACAAGCTGGTTGAACTTCCAAAGGGTAAAAGACCACTCAAATGCAAATGGGTCTTTAAACTCAAGAAAGATGGAAATGACAAGCTGGTCAGATACAAAGCTCGATTGGTGGTAAAAGGCTTCGAGCAGAAGAAAGGTATTGATTTTGACGAAATTTTTTCACCTGTTGTCAAAATGACTTCTATTCGAACAATCTTAAGTTTAGCAGCTAGCCTAGATCTTGAAGTGGAGCTGTTGGACGTGAAAACTGCATTTCTTCACGGAGATTTGGAAGAGGAGATCTATATGGAGCAGCCAGAAGGATTTGAAGTAGCTGAAAGGAAACACATGGTGTGCAAACTGAATAAGAGTCTTTATGGATTGAAGCAGGCACCAAGGCAGTGGTACAAGAAGTTTGACTCATTCATGAAAAGTCAAACTTACACAGACATATTCTGATCTATGTGTATACTTCAAAAGATTTTCTAACAACAACTTTATTATTTTGTTGTTGTATGTGGATGACATGTTAATTGTAGGAAAAAACAAGGGGCTGATTGCAAAGTTGAAGGGAGATTTGTCCAAGTCATTTGATATGAAGGACTTGGGCCCAGCACAACAAATTCTGGGTATGAAGATAGTTCGAGAGAGAACAAGCAGAAAGTTGTGGCTATCTCAGGAGAAGTACATTGAACATGTACTGGAACAATTCAACATGAAGAATGCTAAGCCAGTCAGCACACCTCTTGCTAGTCATCTAAAGTTGAGCAAGAAAATGTGTCCTACAACAGTGGAGGAGAAAGGGAACATGGCTAGAGTTCCTTATTCTTCAGCAGTCGGAAGCTTGATGTATGCAATGGTATGCACCAGACTTGATATTGCTCATGCAGTTGGTGTTGTTAGCAGATTCCTTGAAAATCCTGGAAAGGAACATTGGGAAGTAGCTAGTGGATACTCAGGTACCTAAGAGGTACTGTAGGAGATTGCTTGTGTTTTGGAGGATCTGATCCAATCTTGAAGGGCTACACGGATGCTGATATGGCCGGTGATACTGATAATAGAAAATTCACTACTGGATATATCTTTTCTTTTTCAGGGGGAGCTATATCATGGCAGTCTAAATTACAGAAGTGTGTTGCACTTTCAACAACTGAAGCAGAGTACATTGCCGCTACAGAATCTGGCAAGGAGATGGTACGGCTCAAGCGGTTTCTTCAAGAGCTGGAATTGCATCAAAAGGAGTATGTCATCTATTGTGACAGTCAAAGTGCAATAGACTTGAGCAAGAACTCCATGTACCATGCAAGAACAAAACATATAGATGTGAGATATCATTGGATTCGTGAGCAGGTGGAGAACGAATCTTTACAGGTCAAAAAGATTCACACGAGTGAAAATCCTGCTGATATGTTGACCAAGGTGGTATCAAGAGACAAGTTCGAGCTATGCAAAGAACTTGTCGGCATGCACTCAAACTAGAAACTCCGGTGTTATCTCCTTCAGGTGAACGGGACTGGAGGGGGAGATTTATTGGGTCCATCCCATGGCCCATATGTGAAAGAAAGAGAAGTTTTCTTTTGCTTTGAAAACTTCAAGCTAACCAATTAATACCAGGAAAGATTTGGGCAGACTTTTGCAGTAGTGTTAACGTCACTACACACATCATCATGGGCAAATATGCAACTATAAATAGGTGCCTCCACTTTCATTTGTAATCACACCAACAAAGAGAGAAAGAAAGAGTGAGGTTCACAAACAAGGTATAAAAAAATAGTCTGTGAGAAAAATAGAAAGTAAGCGATATTGTAGTGAGGTGAGAATATCAAAAGAGGGTTATTTATTTTGAGTGTTGTAGTGGTCTTCGGAGTATTTTACTCGGATCTACAAAGTGTAAAATTTCTTGCTATAGTGATATCAGTTGCTCGTCTCGGGGCCGTGATTTTTTCCCTTATTCAAAAGGGTTTTCCACGTAAAAATATTAGTGTTGTTGTCACTCTTTTATTCTTGTTAATTACCGTATCTTCGATGCTACGTTATTATTCCGCTTTTATTACTGTGAATATTATTTCTGTAGGGAGTTTATTCCCAACACATACTCCCTCCCTGCAAGATAGAACATCTCATCAAAGACAATTCAAGTAATAGGATAGAACGACATAATTGAAGAAGATTGGAAATGGAAAGACAGTATAAAAAGCATACTTAGTAAGAGAAATGAATTTTATTAGGCTCCCTTTCTCCGTACTAGCCATAAAATTACGAGGGTCCTCCACTGAAAGTTGGAATATGACCCCTGTAAAACTAGAGTGCAAATATTTATCCCGTCTTGCATACTATCACTCGGGGTAATGCAAATATTCAAAACTCCACCAACACTTACCTTTATTAGCATTCTTACTGCTTTCTCACCGATAAAAAATGACGAAGTTACAAGAATTCTTTTAGAGAAACCAGCTGCCAAACAAAGGCAAATTACTTAGTAAATACTAAAAGAAGAAAAAGAACTATAAGAAGCAACATGATCCAACAGTTGGCTACTAGCAGATTCCAAACTTACATGAGATAGTAAAGTTAATTTACCTTTCGGAGAAGCTGGCAAAACCTAATATCTAAGTTTACATCCGCAATAGTGCAATCAGCAACTAATCTTAGGACCAGTCATAGTTTAAGCAGAAGTTACCTCCTGACTGACTCAAATTTGACAAAATGAGAAGAGATCCAGTTTCATCAGAAACAGCAGCTGTGTTTTCATCCATAAGAATGCAGTCAACAAACTTCTCGACATGACAACTGCTAATACACTTTAGTTCTTTCAAATCCTGGGTAAGGACAACAATGAAACACTAGATTAAGAGTGATACAGTTTTTTTCAAATAAACAATTACATGCAGCACCGTCATGTTCTATAAAGACTAGAGTACAGAATGAGCAATAACTAACTTATAGCCCCATAAAAGACAAAAATTAACCTAGCTTAAATGATATGAGCAGCCTATGAAACGTTAGTAATTCTGGAAACAAAAATCGTAGCTACTCACCTCTCGAAACGAGTAGAAGCTGACGTAGCCACGGCAGTCACCAAGAGCGATTATACTGGAGTGTGCAGTTAGTTTCACAATGTCATAAACACTGAATCCAATTGCTAAGAATTCTATTCTTTGGGATTTACCATCTGTAAAACCACAAACAAGCAACTGCAGGAAAAAAGGTAACAAATCTTAAGAAATTGTGGACAGTGACTTTCTAAGAGAGTTAGCAGATGAGATTTATCTCAACTTACTTGATTACCACATGAAGCCAAGAAATACTGATCACGAAAGCGGCAGACTGCACGAACCCCACTATCCATATTGTTCGAACAGTCTAACTGTAAACGGCAGGCTTCACTTTCCTATCCATATTATGCTCGAGACGGAGAACTAATATTCGGCCATGTGCACTGTCAAAGAGAACCTATTAAAATGGTTCAAAAAGTAAAGCACTATAATATTTTGTTTAGATGACACTAACATTTCAGAACCACCGGTCCCAACAATCAGAACTTTCTCCCCACCAATCTCAACCAACTCCATGCACTTTCCTGTCTCTGCTTGCTCAAACCGAAACAACGACGACACTGATCCACTGAGACAGTCTACACAAACATACATCCGATGAACCGTAATCAAGGTCCATCCTCAAAATTAGCATCAACCTGCTGCCACCAGGATAAAAAATCTTCCGTGGAGTGCCACCAACTTTAAACTTCTGGAAACTAGGAACCAAAGGATCCTGCTGGGTAAGTTTCTTGTATGCTTCTTTACAATTGCAGTGAGACAGCTCCACCTGAAACAAAAGAGAGAGAGAGAGATTCTGTTAGAGTTACTGTTAGGATTATGTTTTATTTATTGGAACAATTGTTTATTTATTTATTCAATTCAATGAAATCTTAATTCAAATAGATCATTTGTTCATATGTGTGCCCTTTACTTATATAGTAGACGATTTAGTGTATGGAGCTTTAGCTCATGCGCGGAAGATTAAATTGTCGGTTCTTATAAGTTATAAAGTTAATGTTCACAATCAAAGATGAAATTGGGCAAAGCATCTTGATGATTATAGCATAAGATTAAATTATAATCTATCTTGATTATGGGAATGGTTTAGTTCCGACTTCTTATGTTAGTACATTTTTGTGTATTGAACAGACCAAGTAGAGATAAGTGTTTTTGTACTGAATATATAAAACTACATCTCTAGCTCATTGAATGTTCTTATACTCTTAATCTTGATATAATTATTATGATCAATGTGCTTCGTTCATTATTTTGATTTATTAAAAGGTACGACTCAACTGCGAGTTAATGTATTCCTGGTAAATTGAATAATGGCAAAGTGCATTTGTGAAATAATAATTAGTTGATAGAATCCGTGTCTTGACCATTGAGATTGATGATACCCCTTTATGGATGCTTGAAAGTTTTCATGTGAAAACCCTGCAGGTGGATTTTGTATCCGTCACATGAAATAAGTTAAGCGGAAGTATAAAGGATTAAATTAGTCGATAAATTAAATTGTCAGTAATTTAATTTATCTGATTGGTATTTGTAATCTTAACACGGGGAGTTAAATAAGTTTTAATGAATGATTTCGAAATTAAACTGAGGAGTTTAATTACAATTTTCTAGTGAAATAAATTGTAATTTATTGTGGTAGGATTAATTCATTCGTATTCCGAATTAATACTACAATAGGAAGCCTCGTTATTAAATCTGTGGTCCCTACTGTGCCTGAATATTCTAGAACGAGAAAATTAAATAAGAAAATAATATCCTTGGTGGGTTAGGAGACTGCTACACATTTTTGGTACGTAGTAGACTCCTACACGTTTTGGCTACTAAGACTTCAAATAGGTTTTGGTCTTATGAAACCAAAAGGAAGTGAAAAGAAGTTTTCTAACCAAACTAAGAAAGCAAAAAACGTAAAAGAAAAAAGAAGACAAAAACGTGAAACTGAAGAAGAAGGAAATACCAGAAAGCTTTCTTCTTAAGTTGGCCAAATTTTCCATACCAAAATACTATTTTTCTTGAACAAAATACTTGCCACTCAAGTATCACGTTCGGTAGAAATTCAGGATACACAGTAGAAGACCGTAGACCTGGATAGCGTGAATATCATTGAAGATTTGTGCAGTAACTTCAAGAGGTTAGTGTTTCTATCTCGTTAGTGATTATATTTATCTAGTTTACATGTAAGATTATTTGGTCTTGGATGATTGCTTCCGTTGCGTTTATATGCCTATTTCTATCAGTTACAACATTTTAATATCAAAGTAATGCATACACCAATTTAAAATGGTCATTTTGGTTCTAGTACGTTTTCTTTCCTTTTTCTATTGTTCTGGTGGGTACAGTAATTGTGCCAGAAAGAGATTTTGGGATAGTGGAAAGAGATTTTGGGATAGTGGATGACCAATTTCTGGCTGCCATCAACCGTAGATATCAATATTGGACTTCATTAACAATACAGTAGTCAACATTCTTCTTACCAAATGAAGGCGGTCTTCAGAAACAAATATAGCGCCCATGGTAAGTTCAGTTGAATAAGACTGGGGTGGCATGCGTGGTAGGTGGAAAACCGATTACGGTATACAATAGACTAGGCCTTGCAGTTTGCACTAGCCAGGGCCTATCACTTAAAACAATGAAATCAGCATTAATAGAGTCATCCAATAAAATGGGAGAGGTAGGACCGATGCCTATCCTATGTTCAGAAATAAGTTGCAAATCCAACGGACAGTTTATCTGCTGAAAATTTTCAGAACAAGCTGCAGAGGAAGTTAGTTAACCATGTGACCCCACAGAAGAAACTGTAGGGGCAGAAGGCCACTCAAATCGGAGTATCATGCCATTCCTCACTCCTGAGAGGATATACCGTTGATCAGCAAGCACGAGTCGCACATCTTGGTTTTGGTTTTTGGTATTACAGATACCTGAAATTAGTCTCTGTCACGATTACTTGATATCACTAATGTGTTCCTAAAAAGATTCTACTTTTTACTGTTGGGTTTCTTCAATTTGAGCTCTAGGGAGTTTTCTTGAATTTTAACTTTTATTTTCTAAGCTAGTGACTGAGATTTATTAGTGGGGTTTGGTTAGGTATTATATAAAGTTTCAATCTTTAGATAGATCTTGATTTTTCAACTTTAAAAAAAATACATTTTTCTTGGGTTTCTAAGCTAGTGATTGAGATTTATTAGTGGGGTTTGGTTAGGTATTATATGAAGTTTCAATCTTTAGATGGATCTTGAGATGTTAAAGAAAAGTTTGAACTATGTTGAAAAGTAGAGAAATAATTCTTCTTGGATTAGTTGTTTATCTAGTTCTGGTGCATATAGAGTATATAACATGCCATCTGCTGTGAAAAGAAAAAAAAGAAAAAGAAAAAGGTCATGAAGCTGTTGGGACCTTTCATCTCAATGGCTGAAATGGTCTCTGATTCTTCTGAAGCTATTGGATTGGTGTTGTGTTCAAGGATTTAAAGGAATTCTTGCAGCCTGATTCAGATGAAATTTCTAGGAGTTTGAGACAGTTATCTAGAATTGCAAGATCGGAGGGGTTTTGTAAATCTGTTATTAGAGTTTCCCACGATCTAACTGTTGGGATTTGAGAGGATATGGTAATGAAAGTAAGGTATTAGGTATTGATACCGGAAATTCGTCTCTATCACTATTACTTGATATCACTAATGTTTTGATATGTTGACTAAATACAAGGGCTTTAATATCAGGAATAGAATTTGAGTCACTTAGATAAATGGAAAGAGGTAGGCAACCCCTACATAACAATGGTATATCATTGATCACTAGTCTTTATTAAATAACAGTCTTGTCTGGCTATGCAACATATGATTCGTGTCGTGCCTTTGAATGGATCTGTTCAAAACCGTTCTTTGTTTCTGACGTTTTGAGCTGTCATTATTTCAAATGTTATTAGATTGAGGAATGGTCAGATTTCCAACCAAAACTATCTTAATATATGCTAAAAGTTAGCAAGTGGTAATGATAATATCTTTTGCCCTGATATAAGTTTCATTGTTTATGTTACTCAGGGAACTGGATTCATTAATTAGAAGTTACATTTATTAGATATTGTATTAGATTGGAACTAAAACTTTGATGTCTGACTCATCTTAGGTGATAAGACCTCAAGCTCTTCTCAAACCCAAGTGTGTCAGGAATGAACTTGCTTCATTTTGTAAAAGAGGGGTCCTCCTTATCTCTGCTTCTTAGTTTAGCTTTCTTATAATATTTTTTTTGGGGAATAGGTCAAATTGTAAGGAATGGACTTGGTTTCATTCTTATTTTGGATGGAAGAGGTCGGGCTGAAATTCCTTTCGTACTTTTGGCTTATCAGTCATATATCCTTCTAGCAGCCCTTTGATTAAGAAAAAACCTCAAGTGAGGCAGAAAATGTAGATAGTTAAAAATTCTTTTTAACCATTTGGTATCTGGTACCCATTGGCCAGACTAATTTAGATTTGCGCCTCGTATGGGTCCATTAAGGTAACCAAGTATTTCTCTATTCTCAGGTTCGGACACAAGAACTTTAAGTGGATGGATCCCACCACAGACAGTCAAGAATTCACCATAGCGAAAAAAGAAGAGAAGAAAAACAGAACAAAAGATACTTGGAATTTGCAACATTGTTGGTTCATTTTGGCCTTAGAGATTTTCAAGTAATTCTTCTAGCAATTGCCCCTTACCAAACAGTTGAACTTGTTTAATATTTGGTTTATTTTGGTTTTGATTAAGGAAGGGGTTTCCATTTTCGGGTTCCCCGACAATCCCATACATGGTAAAAGAAATTTTCAATCTGCTGGAGCAGTCCAACTTGCATAATGCAACGGAGATGGCTCGACCCCCACGTAGAACCCAATCTTTGAAACAAATCAATTGAACCCATTTCAAACAAAGAAATAAAAAAGAAAACTGAGCCTAGGAGTAGTAAGTGTGAAGTGAATGGATCTTCACATGTTCATTTCGTCTTGTGCTAAATAATAAGAAAGAATTATACTCCTAGAAGATCAAATAATTTCACAGAATTGAGTACGATTGTGTGTGATAGCATCTGCCATACCTCAAATATCAATAAACCCGATTGCTCAACTGTGACATAATTAGTTCAGTTTCTTTCAAAAGCGAATGCTTTGGAATATTCGATTCTTGTAACAGCCACCGCTTCAGATGCTGCTCATCTACAACTTTTGGCCCCATGTTAGTTTTGCCACCCCTAATTCTGGTTGTGTCATGGGGGAATATTTTCGCGATACTGGAATGCACGCATTAATAATTTATGATGATCATAGTAAATAGGCGGTGGCATTTTTGTGGACATGTTTGATGTATTTTAGCTGAGGTCTGATTTTAGCATTTGCTTACTTCGCTTTGCTCGCTCAACCACTACTTGTCAAATATTGTTAACTAGTTTGGCAATCTCTCTCTGTAACTGAACTTGGAAATGTAGATGTGTGCAATTAAACTATTATCACTGGCTGTACAAGTTGGATAAGTATTACTCCTTAATTACTGATGACCTTTTTGATAGGGTTTTGACATTGTTGAATTTCCCCTGGGTTGTCTACGTACTCAATATGCACCACTTCTGGACTTTGAGGAAGCGGAGGGTGACAAACTGGTGAAAATGGCTAACCATGCTATTTTGGAATATAATGACAGAGAAAGCAGTGTATGCCTACCTTTATGAGTCCCATGTTTATTATTATTATCTTAGATTTTAGATTTAGATGTTTTTTCTGTACAAATGATGGTTATTTTCGTTGCAGGTTTTAGGTACGAGTTTTTAAAGATCGAGAAAGTGACCTATCTAGGGTATGCAGAGAGACAAACACAATATTTGATGACCGTTAAAGTTAGAAATCTCACTCTTCGTACTATAGAAACATTTCAAATTACTGGAGCTATCAAATATTGCTATCCGCCCGAGTTTATCATCAGTCTTTGCAGGCCCAAACAAGAGGTTTGAGGTTTAGCGTATAAACCTCCTCTGCCATCTAAAATGGTGGTTATTAGTTGTGGAGTTATTGGCCTGGATTGCTCTAAAATTTGTTCTATTTACTTATTTAAGTACTGAGTAATTATTTTTATGATTAGTAACTATTATCTAATTTTCATCCTTTTATTACTTTCGTACAGTATGTTGTGTATCTTTAAATTTTTTAACATATGCGAAGACTTGCCTTCTGTGAAATTATTCGGAAACTTGTAATTTACTATGTACTTCAAAAGTGATGTGTCATGTCAGAGGGATTTTATGCTATTTTCACTTACAAATGCTGGAACAAACATTCAAGTTAAAATATGAATATGAAATTTGTCTTTTGGTTTATCTCGTTGTACCAATAGAAACGACAAATGTGCATCTGGTGGATCGATACGACTATGTATAAAGGGATTAATTGAATAACTTCATTGATTTCGTGTCAAAAGTGAACTAATTGACAAACGGCTTTAATCTTGTGCTAGAAATGGAAAAAATTAGAAATAGCTAGATTACAATCGGCAGTTGAAAAATAATTATAGTTTTAAAAATAATTGAAATTTTGTTACTTTTTCATGTAAAAATAAAATCCGAACAAAAATATTCTTAAAAATCTGGTAAAATTCCAGCATAATATGCTGGAGTTCAAATTTTTTACATATGAGATTCCAGTATAATGTGCTGGAATTTCATAATATGCTGGAGTTCCAACATAATATGCTGCAAATTTTATAAGCAGGGGCTCCATAATCCATCATACAAGGGCAGTCCGACGAGTTTTGTGGCCTAAAGCCAAACTTTACGAGGGGTCTTAACTTTTTTTTAACAAAAAAATATTTATTTATTTTTGAAGTTTATTTTTCAAGTTTTTCTTAGATACAAAGATATTAATATTTTTTTTTTAATCAATAACTCCTAATAAGTCTTTCTTAATTGACAATATAGCTAATCCATTTAACCTTTCTTGAGACATTATTAATCTTAGGTAATATTTTATCAATTTTAATTTTGAAAACTTATTTTCGCTGAAGCGACGGCAACTAAAGTTATTAACATAATTCCATAAGCAATAAAGACATTTGAAAAAGAATCAAATCTTTTTATTTGACTGAGTGTATCAATTAACTGTTATCTTCTAATTGTAGTATTTTCCTTCATACTTTTAATTCGGAAAATAAATCTAAACCATTAATATCGAATTGATTATTATGCTTTAAGGAACACTCAAGATTAAGATAATATTTTTTTTAAATTTTCATCATCTAATGATCTTAATTTTTACCGCTAAATAAAAAATTAAAATATTTTCATACGCTTCGAATTGTTCAAATCTATTTTTGAAGTGAAAAAATAGCCTTGTCTACTATGTATAAAAGAAATCAACTCCAACGGACTCCTCGAAAGATTTTGAGATTTTATTATCAAATTGTTTGATTGTTTCTCATCAAATTGTTTCTTCCTTTATATCACATTTTTCTTACGAAATTCAGATTCAATATTCATTTAAAGAGCAATTTTCTTAGCAGACATCATAGAATTTGCAAATCCTTCTTCTCTATATTTATTAAAGAAAGAAATCAAACTTTTTCACTTCATAGAACCTTTTTTTAAACTTATACATAACCTAAGTGTAACAAAAAATTGGGGCCTTCACAAATGTGGGGCCTAAAGCAGTTGCTTTACTTGCTTTATGGAAGGGCCGCTCCTGCCATCATATTATGCTGGAACTTTCCGTGTGTTGGAGTTCCAACTATTATGTTGGAAGTCAATAATCCATCATATTATGCTGGAATTTTCCGTGTGTTGGAATTCCAACATAATATGCTGGAAATTTATACGCATGTGCTCTATAATCCAGCATATAATGCTGGCACTTTCCGTACTTCAATAAAATAGTGACTATTTTTTAATGACTTTACAAATGCTGACTATTTTTTAATCATCAGTCCGAAAATTGACTAGCGCGTACAGTTTTCACTATTTTTTTGGGGGTTGGGCAAGGTTATATCATGCCTGATGCAGGGGCGTGCACGCAAGTGTTAATGTGTTTTAAATTGGCTATACCTTCAAATTATACCATGTTATTCAGGCTACTTTTATTCCAATATTAAATTATGTGTCTATTAATGGAACTCTAAAGCTTAGTTGGTCTACATCTCACGCTTCCCCCTCCGATATTAGAACAATAATCGATTTAGCTTAACTGTAATTAACTTCTTGTGAAATATTGAAAGCAAAATCATTATTGAAGTGCAAATGTGATATTCAACAGAATAAAAGAGCTTAAAAAGAAAGACAGATATACATGACGCAAGGCATGGCAAAGACATAAGTCTTGCTAACAACTACATGAAAAAAGAAAAAACTATATAGTTTGGCCTTTAGGAGAAAAGATGTTACTATTATTAGCTACTTATTAAAATACTACCAATATTAGCCCAATTGGTTATTTTGTCTGCTTCTCCCTCTCTTTAGTCATCTCTATTGGCCATATAGTAGTCAGCCATCATCTTTAAAATAAACTGGGCATGGCCGCTTCTTGGTCGTAACGAAAACAAGAGAAAGATTAAAGCATACAGTAACGTAAAATATACCCCTTTTAAACAAGAATATTATAAATTTTTATACTTGATTCTTTCAAGAACTAAACTATTTAAGAGGAATTGATTGAAGATCCTATTTTTTTTAGAATTACGATTCTGATTTTGATTAACGGGAAAGAGAGGAAAATAAAAAATTAAAAGGCAACTAACTTACCCTTGTGCTCATATAGATAGACTAGAAAACCATTTAGAAATAAATTTAAATTTATTTCGAGTGGGTGTTGTTAAAAGGAGTTTGAATCTTAAATTTGAAATGATTTGGTGGAGATTTGAGGTGATTTGAATTGAAAATTTGAAGTAGAAGATGATATGTGTATACACTGTATCTACCATGTATTGCTTGTGTAATCCATATGTATCAAATTGCTTACCAGTAAAACGGTACAGTTGAATTTATACGTGATTTATAGACAAGTAAATCGATTTTATCGTAAAGTGATAAATAAATTAAACAAAAATGTAAGGCTTGAAATTGAGATAAAACAGCAGATATCTTGGTCCCGGGAGCAGAGCTTCCGGTGGCAGTAAGAACAATGTAAATAGACAATAAATTAAAATATTATTGAGCCTTTGATAGAATATAGTGTATGCTTGTCAGAAAATTCGTATCCTTTACATTGATGATAGAGCTCATTATTTATAGCTGCACCTAGGGAACAAGGTCCTAGGATCAAGCCCCTCTTAAATGACAATTATTGGTGACGTCCACAACACACCTCGATAAGAGATATGATACGGTTGTATGCAATATAAATTACCCAACTATGAGTCGGGGTCGAATCCACAGGGAGTTATAAAGGGCGTTAGGAGTATATACTTGAAGAAAGCGAATGGATTAACTCAATTTGCACTTTCACAAAAAATTTTGATTTCTACTTCTACTATTAGTCTAACAATTGTAAGCTAAGTAAAAGAAACTAGAAATGAACGATTGTTTTTGGTGTTTTTCCAAAAAGTTTAAAAGCCTAGGGATGTGACCATAACCTATGTATTTGCCTAATGGGTTGAAGACGTTAATACTTGTTTTGTTGATTGGGGTGTACTATAGCTCTCAACTCTACATTACCCACTCAATACCTCTTGGTCAGAGAGTGATTTTGCCCAAGTTTGGCTTTCTCAAGTCCAAATGGGTATCAAATAAAATAGTTGATATGAGCTCAAGTTGGTTTTTTACTATCTCTAGTCTAAACCCTTTAATTAGGCTAATCAAACTCTTAATTAGCTCAATTCCTTGTTAGCCAAATTATCCTAGACTAGGTCCCTCTTTCTCAAGTAGAGACTAAGTCAAAATGGTATGAATCAATGTTTACAACCATTAATTCTAAAATTGAAGCATAAATTAAGCTAAATACCCAATCATAAACAAACATTAAATTAAATACCTATAAGGTTTACACACTAGGGTTGGGTCACAACCCTAGTAAGAATCTAGCTACTCATAATGGGAATTGAAAAAAATAAAGAAGAGAAGCTAATTAAACTCATAATCAAAGATTAAAAATTATAAAATATAATGTTTAAACACTAAAATAATCACAAACTTCCTAAAATGGCAAAAGGTAACGGCTACAGCAGCTTTAAACTTCAAAACTTGACCTACAATTGTGAAACTCGTCTATTTATAGCGGCCCAAAGTTCGCTGACAAAAATGCCCCTCGAGAGGTTCTGCGGCCGCATATTTTCATGTGCAGTCCGCAGATTTCTTCAGTTGGCAGGAGATGGGATTCTGAAGCCGCACATTTCTGGATTGCGGTTGCAAAGTATCTTCTGCGGCCACACAATTCTTGTGCGGTCCGCACTTCAGCAGAGCGTCAGGACTTGGTCTTCTGCAAACTTCCACACTTTCATTTCTTGGCTCACAATTGCCAATTCTTAGAGGTACCTTCTTCTCATTGGGGACTAGAGAGACTTAACATCACTCTTTCTTGATCATTTCATTCTTTTTCTCCTTTTTTGATTTCTCAATGTTTGGGATCATTACCTCTTTTTCAATCCATCAACCCTTCCACTTATTCACACTTTGCATTTTTCTTTTTGTTCTTTTCTTTTCTTGCCTTCTCTTTTCATAGAGATCATTTCTTTTCTCTTTTTGTGCCTTGATACCTTTTTTCAAATTCCTCATCTCTCCCCCAAACTTATGTTTTAAGTCATTTGTTTCACAAGAGTGTTAAGGAAAATTCAGGTGCCAAGAGAGGGTCACGACAAAACGGGTAACGACTTATAACATGGTTATCAAATGAGAAAGGCTAGAGGCTCAAAGAGGTTGACTAGGGATAATGACATTGGTTGGCAATAAAAAGATCAAACGGGCCAAGGAGAGCCTACAATTACTTCTCAAACAAGTAAAACTTAGGATTTCGCTTGAAACACATTTGAGGCAAGTTCTAGACCTTTCGCACGAATACTTGGACTAGCAACAATTCATCTCACCCCTCATGCAATTAGATTGTAAAAGAGGATAGAGTCGAGAGCCTACAACGACCACATTCAAGTTTAAATATCATTATGGTCCAATTAAACCACTTGATGATTACCAAAGTCAACTCAAAAGTCACAAAGTCACTAACTAGAGCTATTTCTCTTAAAAAACTTGTCTCTAACCATAAGCACGTAGCTAAGTGTGTTGGTGCCAATTGAAGCATGATTGACTCTTCGAGCATGACTTAATTAGGTCTTTTTATTCTTACTACTCTATTATTACCTAAACACAAAAATAGACTCATTCCCTTAAGAAGATTGTCACATCATCCATCGTTGGGACGAGTCACCTGGTTCACACAACAGCTACCTTTGAAAAGAATTGTGGCGTTAAGAAAACCAAAGGCTTATTATCTACTAAAACATAAAAGGAAGCTACTTAACATAACAAGAACTAATATGGAAAAGATAAAAAATCTAATAAGCACAAACAAAGATAAAGAAGCTAATGAGCAAAACTACTAAAGATAAAATGAATATATTTAGTAAGAGAGACAGAGAAGATAGTTAAATACAAATCGGAAAAAGAAAAAGTATCATCAAATTATTACAGGCCAAATGTATCAAAGTGTACCAAATGTATCAAATAAACTCCAACTCCCGAATAAAAGTTAGCATTGACCCCAATGCTTAGCAAAATAAGAGTAAAAGAGGAAAGGGTGAACAAAACTCCCTATGGCTCCTTAGGCATCTCTGTGTCCTCAACAATGTCATCGCCCTCTGGATCTCATCATCCTCGACTCTAGGTGCGGCTGGGTTGGCGAACATCTCACGCACTGCCTCAACAGTGCTGGCAGCAAGGTCTGGTGCTTCAGGCTGGCCAGCTGGTGCTACCGGTGCAGATGGGGCTGAAGAATCTGGGGCAGATTGGTGCCAGTCAAGCAGCATGTCAAAGGTAAGGTCTCCGGCAGTATCAATTCTGTTCACCTCTCTTCGGAGCTTATCTACTGACTTCTTGCTGGCATGGGACTTCCTCATCTTCTTTACTTCCTTGCCCAGCTCTTCAATCACCGACCCGTGTTGTACCAAGGTGCTCATGATTGTTTTTTGGTTCTCCAAAATCTTCTTTAGTGTCTCATCAATGGTAGAAGGGGCCTGAGGTGCCTGAGAAGTGGACTGCGCTGCAATAGTACTGGACAAGTCAGACAGCTTTGCAGTAGTTGTCTGCATTCAATTGTTGAGATTCGCCAATGTCTGGGAGACTCGCAGCGCATATAGTGGGGTAGTGGGCATGGACACTGGCCTCAAAGCTGTGGTGGGAGCTGTGGCATGAGTTGTAGCAGGGGCTGTGGATGATGGCGGAGGCATAGCTGCGGCACTAGAGGAAGGCTCAGCCGAAGTGGATGGAACATCAACTGTCACAGAAACTACCACGGCCGGCTCATCAGACTGGCCTGTGGTTGTAGGAGGCTGAACTTTCTTCTTCAAGTTGCTCGCATCCATAAGTGAATACCATTCAAAGGCTTCTTCGGCTTCACCTTTGTGTCAAAATCCCTTGGCTCTACCTTTGCATCGGTAAGATATTCTGTAATAGTGTAGGGAAACGGGTAGGGCGAGCTATCCTACCGTGCTATCACTGAGATGTTGGATGACATCACAACACCCACATTGATTGGGTACCCGACAATAATAGATGCCACAAGAATTGCTTGAGGAATAGGAAGGTGAGTTTCGTTCTGGCACGGATCCAACCTGCTGCACATAAATGTCTGCCACCCTTTTGCCTCAAAACTCAAAGTGTTTCGCTGAATTGGAACCCCCGCTGTGATCCATGGTGGTGGTGGCCCTGGTGGTGCTAGAATCTCAGCTAACCAAGGTCGGTTTTCGTCCCCCGATGCGCACTTCTCTAAATACTCCTTCGGTTCAACATCCTCGAAGCCCAAGTACGTGTTGAGTGTATGCTGATCAAACCTCACCTTGAGGTTACGTACTTTGGTCACCTTCATCCCCTTTTTTATATAAGCCACATTGGCATAGAATTCACGGACGAGGTATTCTTTGGCATCCACTACACTCTGGGTGAACCACATCCACCCCTTTCATGCCTTGAACTTTCTCAAAATGGCTAGTTTGTACCTCTCCAAATCCTTCAACAGAAACTGTCGCTCAAGAGCTAGCGACCTCACTGGCCACCACACACGCAAGCTGGTGAAGGCGGCCAAGCTGACAAAGCCGTCCTCCCAAACCTCTTTCTTCTTTGATCTTTCAACGCCAGCAGATGTAGCATCTCCCCCTCTTCCATCATCGGGGATATCATGAGATGGTGCAAAAACCTGTGCCTCAGGAACTAGTGTAGGCGATGGCTCAGAAGCCTAACTAGCACTCTGCGATCCCTTGGAAGTGCTGTTAGATGAAGACGGGCTCGTCCTTGACCTGGTATCTCCCTTTCGGCCTGTATAGCCGGCTGCTCCTGAATAGAGGCTGAGTTGCCCTCCGATACTTCCCTAGACGGGACATATGAGCTAGTATCGGAAAGGTCTACACCTCTCCCTCTGCCGGCTATTGCTTTCTTTCTTATTATCTTTTGCTGGCCAAGGGGCAAGGCACTTTTGCCTCGGCCCGAGAAGGTTCACCTCTCTCTTTTGAAGTGTCTTATCGTCCTCTTGATCTAACCATTATCCGTATCAAGCAAAAAAGATTGTTAGTTCCAATTCGATGTTCAAACACGTACTGCAGACAAGTGAGTAAAGGAGAAACCATAAGACACAGTGGGAGATACAGTTGAATCATGCTTGCAGGGGAAAGTGATCTGCGGTCCGCACAATTTCACTTGCAGCTGCAGATGGAGACTTGCGGACCACACATTTTTATTATGCGGCCGCAGAAGTGAGTGCGGTCCACACAATTTGACTTGTGGCCGCACCTCTGAATCCCAAAAATGCTAACTCTTTGATGACAGAGAAAGATCAAATTACGGCAGTAAGAGGATTTCTGCGATCTGCATAATTACACTTGCGGCCGTACATTGGAGTCTTAAAGTGAGTACTCTGTGATGATAGAAAATGTGATGTTCATGGGCTGCGATGGGAATTCTGCTGTCCACACATTTTAATTTGTGGCCGCAGATTCCTTCTTCACTAAGTTGCCCAAATTCATCATCTGCCGACCGCACAAATTCAAGTGCGGCCAGAGATTTCAAAAATTACATACAAATCAAAATTTTCTACTTAGGGTTTTCAATTTCATGCACAATTAGTCATGGAAACATCGTAAAAACATAAAATTATACTCACCCAGTCCCCATAGAGCATCTATCAAGTTAACTCAGTTCAAATTTACCCCAGATGGACACACAATTGAACTCGAATAACAAATAGCCTAAAAAGAACTAAAAGTTTACAAATTAAACTAACTAAAAAGACTAACGTGAAATTGAAGCATACCATATTGAGTGATTTTAATGAGTGGATGATCAAAGTGGCGATGTGTGTGGACAGATGAAATCTCCAAGAAAATTCAACAGAGTATAATTTTTAGTTCAGAGAGTGAAAAGTGTAAATTGGGCCATGTTGCTCTATTTATACTAATGGTTTGCTAAGGGGAAGAAGGACGAGTGCGGCCGCACATTTTATGTGCAATCCGCACTCTATTACCTGAGGACCTCATCTCGGATTTTCATCTGTGGTCCGCACATTTTCATGTGCGACCGCAGGTTTCACGTGCAGTCGCAGATCAACCTCCGCACTGACAAGCTTAAACTTTAGAGAGGTGGTAGTTTTGAAATATCAATTGTGTGGTCTGCAAGATAAATGTGCGGCCGCAATGCTCTTTTTCTATAGCACCAACAAATGTGCACTCCGCACAATTCAAATGCGGTCAGCATCCCTTAGAACACTTAGCCATATTTTCGTACACAATTCCTGTAAGTTACACTCACCCCTATAGCACACTTCAAATCAAGTTAGAAAAAAATTAACACTAACTACAAAAGAAAAAGAAAAAGAAACATGTGTTGTCTCCCAAAAAGCATCAGATTTAATATCGCAGCACGACGCAGAATACCTTCGAGTGAAATGAATGACCGCCACGACGTGGCTATCTCCGATCTTTCCCAAGTAGTGCTTCACGCGGTGGCTATTGACTCGGAATACTTTATTGTTTTTATTCTTCAAATCTAATGCACCAAAAGGTATCACACCTACAATTTCAAAAGGACCACTCTATTTGGATTTTAGCTTCCCGGGAAACTTCCTCAACCTTGAGTCATGAAAGTATTTCATCTTTTCTTTGTACAAGGACGAACTTGCATAAGCATGGTACCAGAACTCATCCAATTCATTCAGATTTTCAACCCTCAAGTTAGCGGTTACATCTCAATCAAGATTCAACTTCTTTAGAGCCCACATGGCCTTGTGCTCTAGTTCCACAGAAAGATGACAAGCTTTTTCGGACACCAACCGGTATGGTGACATCCCGATAGGTGTTTTGTAGGCCGTCCGATAAGCCTGTAATGCATCATCAAGCTTCTTGGACCAATATGTTCGATTAGCATTCACCGTTTTGGACAAGATAATCTTTATCTCCCGGTTGGAGTTTTCCACTTGCTCACTAGCTTGTGGGTGATAGGAAGTCGTGATTTTGTGAGTAACACCATACTTGCCAAGTAAAGTGTCGAAAGCCTTATTGCAAAAATATGACCTCCCCCCCAC
>MCJB01049548.1:22460-39739 GCA_002018475.1 Nicotiana obtusifolia | reverse complement strand
GGGGGTGGGGTTCACCTACAAGAACAACTTCTACGCCATAACCACAAGTTAGGAGGTGGGGTTTACCATATCAAAAAAATAGGCATGCTGATAAAGTAACCTGAATTACTGTGTCTACTTCTGACAAAAAAGAAAATCAAGAGGAAGCATATGAAAGGTTGAGTGGTATCCTAGACCAGGAATTCAAGATATAACAAACTCAAAAGCATACTGTTATTTCACAAACTCAGTTGTGAGTTTTCAAGGTAAGTATACAGACATGATACAACGATTATGTGGGACAAGAAAAAGAAAAATCCATTGTTTTTAGGAGTCAACATAAAATTGGTAAATTCAAGAAATGGCATAACATTAAATGGTTGTTTGGTTCACAGACTAATATACTTTGATTATTTATTAATAATAATACATGGATTTCCTATGTACATTCATCATCATTCAGAGCAATCAAGAATTAGTTTTATCCTGGTATTGCTAAAACATGCATTCTTATTCCACATCATGTATACACAAAATCGTATGGAGTTTTAACCAAAAATGAAGAATGCAGAGTTCTACAAGTAATACTGAGTCCTATACCAGAAACCAAAAGTCGTATTTACATCGCAAGGTTTTACGGTGAAATTATTTTGGCAAACTAAACGACCGCCAAGGATACTAAACATGTTCAGAAGGATGGCATCTACATATATCAACGTTCAATAGCCATTTTAACAACATTACCGTCGGTAGATATGAAGATAGCCGCGAATGCACCTCTGATCTAGGCACAAGAGCATAATTGAGGAAAGCAGAGAGTACAGAAGCTTTTAGCTTCTTCCTCAGTGCCATAGTCAGCCTCACGGCTCTGGCTATCCTCCGGACCTCACGAGCATATGCCCCACTCTCAATCAGAGATGCTATCTCCTTCAAATCTAAGACATTCACACAATTTCATTAACAAATTGACCACTTTCTGGAACTCTAACCAAGATTCATTTAAATAAAATTATTATCTTATAAAAAAGATTCATTTTTTAAAACCCGGAAATTTTTTCAGAGAACCCTTGAAGATAAAAAGCAAAATTGGATCTTTGAGACAATATATCACAAACCCCAGAATCTATTTCATAGAACCCTTGAAGATAAAACCAAAAATTGGATCTTTGAGGCTATATAGTAAAACCCATAAACCTAAATTCCACAAGAAGTGAGTTCCTTTCATCGTGGAGTTAACAAGTTTAAATAAAAACCGAGAAAATTCCATTCAGTAATCCTTGAAAATAAAACCCAAAAATTGAATCTTTATATAATGAACCCCATAAACCTAAACGATAGAGATAAGAGTTTCTTGCATTGTGACTTACGGTGCAAGACAGAGGGGCCGCCAGTGGAGGAGACAGAATTGGAAGGAGCTGCTGCTCCCTGCTCTATCATCTCTACGTCTTGAGTAGTCATCTTTCGCAACAACTGAGAAAATTGGCTCAAACAATAGGCTCCACGAGTGTTTGATTCAACTTCTAAGGGGTCGTTTGGTAGGCCAGTAAAATAATCCCGTATAAAAATTTAATTCGTCCAATATCATGTTTGGTTGGTCAATTCAATTTACTCCTAGCTAATACATGGATTAGTTATACCTCATATGAGGGATTAACTAATACCAAGGAAAGCAAGGGATTACTAATCCCTGGATTAGCTACACATGGATAAGACTTAAAATTACTAAATCACCCCTCAAACCCTTTTCCTAAATTTATTTATATACAAAACATACGCTATTCAAGGGTATAATTGTAAAGAATATTTTGTATAGTTTTAAACCAAATACAAATTTAAATTATACATTACATAATTAATTTTTAATACAATGAACCAAACACTTGATAAAAAATAATTCCAGCACTACAATCCTTGCATTACTAATCCCTGCATTACTTGTGTTCGTACCAAACGACCCCTAATGTTTTGATTCAGCTTAAGAAGAGCGGATGCTGCGGAAAAAAGGAACTCTAAACTATAGGTGTCATTGGGCCGGGCCATTTGTATCTATAGCAATGTTGGGTTACCATCAGGGGCGATGCACACTTAACTTAACGACGTGACTCTTCTTCGTCAAAATTTTTTTGGGACTTTTTCGTTTCTATACACTTAAAATGTATTACGAAAAATGTTCAATTTTTATATTTATCCGACCTAAATACAATTTAGCTACAAAATATATACAGTGCATCGTAAAAAGCTCACAATTCATTATTAGTGCCTTCAATCAAGGGATTTAGTTATACCCTTTTCATTTTTCCTCTCCTCTCTCCCTCTTCTCTCCAGATCAAACTTATATTTAGGAATTTTTGTTTGCTAATTGTTACGATCTTTTTTTTATCCTTAAAAAATTATATTATAATCGACAAGTCAGGAAGAAACAAGAAATATAGAAGAAAAGAAACGCAATCTAAAATATATGCGGTATTCAACTCAATTTACGTAATACTGCTTACTGTGCCTTACGCCAATGCATCCCAAGAGTATTTACCTCGATTCACTTCAAAAGCTTTTCTTCTGAGTGTGTTCCACTTCTCATCATAGCACAGAATTCCTTGTAATTTATTCTACCATCCTGTTTAAGTGAAAGAGTCAGCACAAAGACAGAATTATCATAACAAGAATTTCAATCTTGAAATATTTGATCTGACACTATTTATGTTGTCTGTGTTCATTCCTGCTTTAATTTCCTGGATGTTGGCCTCATCACCATACCATACTTACTACTTCAAAGCACTTTTCTAATTCGTCGCTTTTTGTGAAGCTGAATCATATTGTAGGAAATACAGTCTCGATTTGAAATTTTAGGATTTCAAATTTGTACATATTCAATGAATATATAGAATTTAGACCAAAACTTATTGGTTCGGTACTGCTCCTATATAATTACAAGTTTCATACGTTATTTCTACCCAATTAAAAACAACTACAATATCATAAAATTTAAATACAAATTTTATACAATATGTCTTTTGTATATTTTGTATCTGATTTATACATAGTAAAAACAAAATTCGTATAACTAATTATATATTATACAACTTATCTACAACTTTCATACATTATTTCTACCCAATTATATATAACTACAATATCATACAACTTAAATATAATTTTTATACAAATTTTATACAATATGTCTTTGTATATATTTTGTATCTGATTTGTATATATTTTTGTCTGTAGTGTGTGTTTCTTCTTCTCTAATACTCCAATCAAGACTTACTCTCTTAATACAATTTTGGTACATGTCAATAACTTTAAGTAAAAAGATTGTATTGATAACTTAAATACAAATTTTATACAATGATTCATATATTATACAACTATTGTTCAACTTTCATACAACATTCAAATAAAAAAATATATATAACTACAGCAGAATATAATTTACATACACTATACTACAACTTTACTACAATTTTGTAAGTATATTGTATGTCATGTCTTCTTCTTCTTCTTCGAGTTTCAATCTGAAATTCAGCTAAAATCAAGTCTAATCTTCACCAAACACCCTCAAAATTGAGATATAAACTCCAAACAATATTTTCAATTATTTGCAAGAACACCCAATCCAAACAAATAATGGTTTTTGAAAACCCAAATTCGAATTCAAAGCTTCAAAGCTTTTTAATGGCCGTCAATGGTGGAGAATCAAATACCTTCAAATTTTATTGATTGACAATTTCAATTTGAAAACCAATTGTGCAACATGAAAGAAAATTACTAAGTTAAAACGATTGAAATTCATTGATGAATTCCATTAAAAATATATATACAACAAGAAATCTATTGATGAATTACTACAATATCTTCATCTTGAATTTAGTAATTCTTTTCAATGTTTGTAATCCGCATTTTTGAGTTGCAATATTTGTTCTGTGAACTCTAAATTTTATAATAACCAATTAAGTGTGAAAGTTCCACTGCCAGAAATCATATTCTTTTATTAAAATCCCAACACTGGAAAGAAAGCTAGACGATGGGTACACTGAAAAAGTAGAGAGAGAGAGAGATGAAGAGAGAGAGAGTAGGCAAGTATAAAGAAATAAGGAAACAACTAATATTCCTTATTCAATTCCTAATATAAAGGGATACTCATTTAAAACTTATTTGTATATAATTGATAAATTGTATATGACCATGTAATTAAATTGAAATTTGAGTAAGGAGGGTAATAAGGTTTCAAATAGTGTATAAGAAAGTAAAAATTCCAATTTTTTACTAAATACATATATGAGATCTTTACACAAATAGCCGGTCATATTCATTATTTATTTTTTAACCATCTACATACATTATACATTAATTATACATATTTATACACATATAATACATAAATTATGCATATATTATACCTTCACTAGCCATTTTTAGTTTAAGTGGTTGAGTGGACGACTATTTGGGTTAATTAGGAAACGGGTATGTAGGAAAAAATGACACCAAATTGGCGTAAATTGTCTCTTGGTGCAATGGTTATATGTTTGATGACCTTTTCTAACTTGAAACTCAACAAAATCAATAAACTAAAACTATTTGTTGTCTAGAAGAATGATAATTAAAGTTATAATTTTCATTCTTCTACAATATTTCAACATCGCTTACAAAAATTCATTGGTATGCCCCTGGTTATCATTGAAGTTATATCACTTTTTTAAAAAAATAAAATTTACAAGTCTACTCACTTTAAGATCAATTTAAGACTTATCGAGTCTGAAATTAAAAGAAAAGTATTTTAGTCTGAAGTGCAATGTACTCAAGGTCAATTAAATCTAAAGTTAAAAAATTACACTTAATGCCAAATAGGTCAGAAGTGCAATAAATATTTTCATGCACTTAAGGCCAAACAGATCTAAAGTAAAAAAATTATACTTAAGATGCGCTTAATGCCAAATAGGTTTAAAGTGCAGTCAATGTTTTCATACACTTAAGGTCAAATAAGTCTGAAGTGTAAGTTACCCAAAAACAGAAACTTGTTCTTCGAATTTCAATAACCTAACATACGATTCGACACCTAAATCTAACTCCAAATGAGCTCAAATTTGAAATATAACCTCGAAATATCATAAAGAACAAACTCCAATCATCAATTTGTCAACAATAACAACAACAACAACAACAACAACAACAATAACAACAACAACAAAAATAACAACAATAACAATAACAATGTGACAAACTTATTGTGTAATTAAGAAGAACAAGGAGAAGAAACCCTAAGCAGTAGCAAAGAAAGGAGCGCGCAATAACTCACTACTGTAAAACGCATCCATCGTCACATTTGTCTTTGCAACCATTAAGGAGGAGGAGGAAAAGGCCTAAAGTTGTTTGTACTTTGGGTACTAGTTAAAGTTTTTTAAAAGAATTGGGTACAAGTTAAATTGGGGTGCCCACAGAGGACACCAATGAAATTTTTACTTGGCGCAACCAGTTTCGACACCATGTTGGTCCCAAGCTGTTCTTACTGGATGGTTAAGGGGCTTGGGTTAAGGGATATACTTGGACCCGTGCGGGTCCTGATCATTCCGGGTTGGACCGGACTGAATTTTTTTCTTCTTAGATTTAATATAAGTATATACTATATAAAAAGTACGGTATAATTTTTAGTTTAATGTGTATAAATTTATAACTTATAAATAAATAATTTGAATAGTTTGTTAAGGTCTTAAACTACGTTAGTATTGAAAGTTAAAAGTTGAAACTTGAAAGTAATTTGAGGAAAAACAATCAAAGGCTTAAGAGCCTTAATTTCATTAAATAATACTTTAATATGAAGATTTTCAGATTACAACAGAATTGGCACGTTCTATTTTTATTTTATACTTGTAAATTAAAAGTTTAGAACAATAACATTAAACAAAAGTATATGCAATGGTTCTCCATCATCTTTCTAAGTTCTTTCATATCAACATTAGCTTTTGGCTTGCTTTTGGAGTGTTTAGTTCAGATGGGTAATCACTTATCAATAAATTTCAAATTTCTTTGTCTTTTGGATTATTTACGTCTTCACATCCTTGATTTCATCGCTTCAATCTAAAATCTTTAAAACACATAGTGTTACTACCTAATAAGTAATGGGTATCTTTTATCTGCCACCTTGCTTGGCTAAATGCATTTTCTAATGCAGCGGTTAAAATTAACACACTTAGCACGTCTCGAGCCATTACTCAAAAGAACGAGAAACTACTTTGTGTTGTCCTTCGATCATACCAACTGTCAAAATTCATTTGTACCTATATCTGTTTTTGCAAATAGAATTGAAGTTCATCAATGTTCTTGCTATTATGTTATTCAGAAGACAATGCAGACCAAATAGCAAAATCTTCAACATTTTCAACTTCATCAACAGAAGCAGATGCATAAGTAGAAGTAGAAGGAATATTTGGATTAGCATTTACTAACAGAAGAAGCATCAATTACATCTATCTATAGATAAATATAATTGAGGGACATAGCAACCGCGAATGCACTTCATCTTTTTTCTCTTTTTTTAGTTTGTTCTCCTTTTTTCCATTTACCTGTTTAGTTAAAAAAAATAAAACATCACAGTAAAAAAAAACGTCGCAAACTTATTGATGAGTATGTGTAGATGTGGTCTGGGGATATGGCATGTGATGTCGTTGTTGAAGTTTGAGTTTTATGGTTGAGTTCATTTCGTGTAATACTAGAAGTACTCTGCTTTGACTTCATGTCTAATTATTATGCAAAAATTGAAAGTAGTATGCCGCTAAGAACTTTTGAGAATCATAGCGCTAGAGTAAGAATTTCATGTACATATCTTTATCTTATATCCCGAATCATTCTATTCTCTGATTTTGAGGTGCACGCTTGCAGATATATCTCTTAGAGTTAATTAATATATTTTATTATCAATAGAATGTGATAACTTTTTGCATTAATGTGTCTAATATTTTGCTTGTATCACAAATTGTTCTTATTTTTTATCTTACAGAAATAGGTATTCTTAGAGTTAAATGACAAATGTATTATGATTATAAGCAGAGATTAGCAATTTTTTTTTAATGTTGCAATTGTTGCTTGTATTCAGTCACGATATTTTTTGAGATTCAACTTTTTGCAGTGAGGATCGCTAATGTTGGGCATTATACTATCAATAGAAAACTAATCCCCCATGTCTGAATCACACTACAGAAATGGTAATTCATAATGAACTGGTAATTCATAATTAAATCTATCCGGATCACTCTTTGGACATATTCAACTTTGTTAAAAGAGGACTTTTTTCATTTTCCTAAAATATTTTTCTTTTGTTTATAATTTTTGTAACTTGGTCCTTCCCTTCCACTTAAGCCTCATTTTTTTTTTAAGATCAAGACATCTGAATCTGAATACATATCTAAATATCAAAATGTGTATTAAGATTAAGATATTTGAATCTAAATGCACATCTGAATATCAATATGTGTATTAAGATCTGAATACTAAATGATTAAGTCTGTTTGTTTTTTTATAATCTGAATATATACAATTTATCTTTACTTAAAAATTAATAAACATAAAATTCTAATAAAATATTTATTAATCTAATATTCTCTCTCTCTCTCTCTCTCTCTCTCTCTCTCTATATATATATATATATATATATATATATATATATATATATATATATTCCATCCCCGATTTCCAGACACGAGAATTTTTTCAAGGCAGATGTCATGCCAAAAAAGCCAAAACCTCCGAGGTTAGCTCTGCTTCCCCCAGAGAAGAAGTCACAGGCTGTCACACAACAGCCAAAGGATAAAGCAGTTTCAACAGTTGTTTCAAAATAACAATTAACAATAACAGTTGCCAAACAGCAGCAGTCAACAGAAGCTGGACCCAGCCAGCCAAAATGCAGATCCCCAGCAGATTATGCCATGAAATGTATTTCGATGGTGGTCTCATCACAGCCAATTCCGGCAAAACCAATTTCACTTGCTCAACCTAGAAGATGGGCAGACATCGCTGAAGAAGAATCTTCTTCAAAAGATGACAACATGTAATTTGCACAACAACCAGCTTCCACATGGACAGCAGCAGATTTTAAAAGATGGTCGGAACTTATGGGTTTTTACTTTAACAAAACCCATGATCCATCCAGACCAAAGAGAAATGGCAAGAAACATGGGACAGTTCTTAGAAGCAATCGCCAAACAAGCCCTGACTCCTTCAGACTCAGCATCAACCTCAGCCGTGGCTGCTAAGTGCACCACAACCAAGCAAATGGGGAAGTAGGGACTAGTTTCCGCCCCTATGGTATAAGAGCCAGTGGGAAAGTAGGGATGTGATTCTTGTTTTTAACATAATGTCATGTGGTACTGCCAGATCTAGTTGGAAACTCACATATCAGTTTATTTATGGTTAAGTTTGAGTGCTATTCTTATTTTTATCTTGGTGTGGAGCAAGGGTGATAGATATGTAGATCTACTAATTCTTTTCCATAAAATGGTTAAACATATGTTTGTAACACTAAGAAACTTTGAATATGGCACTGGGATCCTTCTAGATCTGCACTGTAGGCGTGATTCCCAGGGATTATGGTGAGGTGATGCCTGTAAATGTACCTGGTAGGCTTGTAGATGGTTGTAAAACCTTTAGGTCATCCAGAAGTATTAAAAAAACCATAAAGATTAACCCTTTTGAGTAAAAGAATTGGTATACTTACAGATCTACCCTCTACATCTAACACTAAGCACGATGAAAAGATAAAATCTGAACAGACCTCTTACAAGATCATAAAACTTATAGATCTATGAAGTTTAACACCAGATCTGACTCTTCCACATACAATAGCGTTAAGAAATTGAATAATTTCCTTATGAAACCACTTGGTCTCTCGAAGCAAGGATAGGAAGCAATAATTTTTTTAAAATCGTTCTTCCACTCCCTCTCTTCTAGATCTACTAGTTCTTCTTCCTCCTCATCTTCTTCCAATTTTAAGCTCAAAGAAGAGATTTAGTTTCTATGACTTGCAGCAATCAATTGACGACTGGAAAATCCCTAAACACCCCTAGTCAACAATTTACAAGTCTCAGAAATGGAGCTTGACAAGTAATTATCACATGTCTACCGTTGAGCAGACTATTCCTCTAGAGTCAGACCATGAGGAAATCAAACTTCTCAATATTAAATCTATTGAGAAATATAGAAAGAAATATAATTATATTCATTTTGGTTTGGTACAAATAGCTGCTAAGCCGTTGTCTGGGGAAGGACTAGATACCTCTCTCCTCCTCTACCTTAGAGATTCTAGATTCCTAGAATTCAATGATTCCTTGCTAGGAATGGTAGAAACCAGTCTTTGCAATGGTCCAATTTACTTCGACTGCTTTCTTAACTTCACAGTCTCCCTTAAAGATAAAAATATTTTGGATGCTTTGTAAACGTCAAGACATCTAATTATAAGATTAAAGCTGGTTCTCTTCCAATAGCAATCATTTACAAGATCCAGTATAAGGCTCTGAGTTCTGCCTTTAACACTGGAGCCATGAGAACTACTCACAAAGGTGAAACTGTTCTCTTTCAGACAGATCTGCAAAGGCCTCATCTGTCTATTCCTAAGCCAATCTCTTGGAATTAGGTTTCTCTTCCTGAAAACTGGCTTTTGCGGGATGCCACTCCTGCTCAAAAAATGCAAAACACGACAGTTTCCCAAATCCAACAATTTCCTTCCGGATATGTGCTAGTTTCGTTTCAGAGGTCCCTTAGCTAAAGAGTTTGTTCCTCTGCCTATTCGCAGTCTGAAATCCCATCAATTCATTCCACTAGACATTCAGTATCTTCATTCCTACTAGAGTCGAGATAGTAAATTTTGAATCTAGAGTTCCACAAGCTAGGTATAAGGTAGAAAAACCGAAAACAGTTCTCTCTGCTGACACTACCTATAACCAACCAGATTCTCCTACTTATACGTCACTAGGTGTTGAACTAGGAGATGACAACATCGTTGGTGCTTTGGAGATAGAATTTGAAATTGACAAGAAAAGTCTCCAAAAAGAATTTTATTCTCCAGAAAATATTTTTAAAAGAACTTGATTTTTAAATAAATACAAAGGAAAAGAAAGGAAGAAAATCCAATCAATTTTTTATGGCAGTCTAAATGTCATTAAACAACAAATCAATTTCTTTGAATGATTTGAAATATATGCTGACTATAATTAGATAGATTTCCCTTTTTCAAATTCAATTAGTGTTTCAAAAATTTGAAAAACCAATACTGGCGAAGAAGTTATTTTCGAACTTCCTCTGTCACAAGGATTCTCAACAAACTTTGCTAGCAGCTCTGTTACAGCCTCACCTTTCAAAAAGAGAGCTGACACTGAGCCGATCACTGGCAAAAATATTAAAAATATTTTTGAACAAAATAATTATACTAATAAGTATTTACAAACTCTTGGAGAATACTTAGTTTCAAATTCATTTTCAACTTCTCTGAAGAAACCAACAATAGGACCTTCTACCCCTACAACTTCACTATTTAAACCATACGAGATCCCTAGAACCCATACTAGAGAACTTGTTATGCACCGTTCTGCAGATTCTCCCAAACTCTTTGAATTTCAACAAAGAATAGCGGAAATAGGAAAGTCCTTAACAGTCCAGGACACTTCAATCCGGCAGACTGAAGAAACATCTTCTTCTAGGATCGTAGGAGATTTAGGAGAAACCGACTCAGATAATGAATCTGAATAATTTTCACAAATTGCTCTAGAAGACAAGCCTTCTCTAGAATTAAGTCAGAATTTTCCAACTGGCGAAAGCCTCAAAAACTCTATTACCCTAGAGCTACACATCCATACGTGTTCTTAGAAGAAAGACCTAATACCGTGTAAAATAATTATAATGCTCATAATATTTATGAGTGGAATATATATGGATGTTCCGAATATAATATTTTTGCCAAATTACAACAGATGATCATGGTGGCCACTTCTTACAAAACATCCCATAACTGTTCTGACCAGAGTACTACTCATGTCTTAGTCGCTGGCTTTACAGGTCAACTTAAGGGGTGGTGGGATACTCATTTAAGCGACGAGGAAAAACAATAAATTTTTCAAGCCGTGAAATTAGATGAATTAGAACAACCAATCCTAAAGGATGGTGAAACTATTGCTGACTCAATTAGTACTTTGATATATACAATTATCAAAACATTTGTAGGTTGTCCAGGTATTTTTAGAGAAAAAGCCTCTGAAATACTTAACAACCTTAAGTGCAAACTCTTTCAAATTTTAGGTGGTATAAGAATTCCTTTCTCACCAGAATCTATAAAAGACCAGATGGGAATCTCCCTTATTGGAAAGAAAAATTCCTAGATGGCTGTCTAAGTCCCTTAGAGATTTAGTCAAAGAAGAATTTCAGAGTCAATATTCCGGTGATATTGTTCCTTACGATCAAATCACCTATGGCCAGATAATTAGCCAGATTCAACAAGTTGCTCTTAAAATCTGTAGGCAAGATAAAATGCTTAGGCAACTTGCCAAAGATAGAGCGCAAAGACGTAGAGACTTAGGAAGTTTCTGCGAACAATTTGGTCTTCCTTCGTGCGGTGGAAAATCCCATAGAAAGAAGAAATCCAAAAATACTGATTCGTCCAATATTAGAAAAAACAACTCCAATAGGAAAAGGAAACCTTCCTATACAAAAATAAGTCTTCTAAATCTTTTAAAGATGGAAAGACTTCAACTTCCAGTTCTAGCAAATGTTTTAAGTGTGAAAAGCCATGCCACATCGCTAAGTTTTGTAAAGTCTCTCAGAAAATCAAGAGCCTACAACTTGACGAACCCACTCTAAACAAAATAGAGAAATTACTTGTTGAATCTTCTGATAATACTGGTAATGAAATGTCTGATGATGAGCAATTTAACAATATACTAGAAGATGATTTAGATTCATCCTCCACATTTTCAGAAGAGTCTGACTAGGATGACCTCCCTCAAATCAGTGTTCTCACAAAAGAACAAGAACTTCTTCTTGAAGTGATTGGTGATCTTCGAGATCATGAGCTTAAAAGGGATTATTTAGGAAAACTTAAGACAGTCTTTAATAAGCCTTCATCATCTTTATCTTCAACTCTTCAAAGTCATCCCCAGGTAGCCAATACCTACAACATTACTGATATTCTTAAGAGGTTTCCATCTGAAAGTCCTAAGGTAGCTAAAGTGACCATTTCAGACCTTCAATCTGAGATAGAACACCTAAAGGAAGAAATTAGGGAAATAAAAGCTAGACAAGAACTAGATAGACTTGTCCTCTAGCAATTATCAACTGAGCCACAAAAGCTCAAAGAGGCTGTCGTTGCAACCTCTGACCAAGACGATGATGAAACAGAATCCTTCTTAGGACATCTTTCCTCTATTAGGATTCAGAAGTATCACGTTAAGGTAACTCTCATCGTCAGCAAGTCTTTTGTTTGGACTGGCATAGCTTTATTCGACAATGGTGCAGACAGAAGCTGTATCCAAGAAGGTGTCATTCCAACTAAGTTTTTCGTAAAAACCAAAGAACGCCTAAGGGCCGAACTTAAAATCACTCACAAACTTCCTTCTGTAAAGGTCACAACCTCCCCAGAAGAACCAACTGGTACATCCAGACTCCATTTTTATTAGCACTGTCTAGGACTAAATACAGTTTGTTCTAGACAAATATCAGGTTCCTTGGTCATAATATCCAGCAAGGAACAATTACTCCAATCCAGCGATCTCTCCAGTTTGCTGACAATAGCCTAGACCAAATTCTGGATAAAACACAGCTTCAAAATTATTTTGGTTGTGTCAACTATATTTCTAAATTTATGTCGAGTCTAAGTATTCTACTGAAACCCCTCCATGACAGGTTAAAGAAGCCTCCAATTCCATGGACGGACGTTCAAACTAACCTTGTCAAAAAAATCAAATTCAAAATTAAAAATCTCCCTCTCTTGAGTCTTCCAGATCCATCTGCATTCAAAATAGTAGAAACAGATGCATCAGATTTAGGGTACGGTGGAATTTTAAAGCAACTTAATAATAATAAAGAAAGTATCACTGCATATACTTCTAAGCATTGGAATAATTCTCAACAGAATTATCCTATAATTAAAAAAGAAATTTTGGCTATTATTTTATGCATATCAAAATTTCAATCAGATTTGTTAAATCAAAAGTTTTTGCTTCGCATTGACTGCAAAGCAGCTAAATCTTTTCTGCAGAAATATGTGCAAAATATTGCTTCAAAACATATTTTCGCCAGATGGCTAGCAATTTATCTATTTTTGATTTTGATATTGAGTATATTAAGGAAAGCTCAAATTCCATCCCCGATTTTCTGACACGAGAATTTTTTCAAGGCAGATAACATGCCAAAAAAGCCAAAACCCCCGAGGTTAGCTCTGCGATCTCCGGAGGAGAAGTCACAGGCTGTCACACAGAAAGACAAAGCAGTTTCAACAGTTGTTTCAAAACAACAGTCAATGACACCAATTGCCAAACAACAGCAGTCAACAGAAGCTGGACCCAGCTAGCAAAAATGCAGATCCTCAACAGATTATGGCATGAAATATATTTTGATGGTGGTTTCATCACAGCCAATTCCGGCAAAACCAATTTCACTTGCTCAACCTAGAAGATGGGCAGACATCACTGAGGAAGAATCTTCTTCAGAAGATGATAACATGCAATTTGCACAACAACCAGCTTCCACATGGACAACAACATATTTTAAAAGATGGTAACTTATGGGTTTTACTTCAACAAAACCCATGATCCATCCAGACCAAGGAGAAATGACAAGAAACATGGCGTAATTCTTAGACGCAATCGCCAACACAAGCCCTGACTCCTTCAGACTTAGCATCAACCTCAGTCGTGGCTGCTAAGAGCACCACAACCAAGCAAGTGGTGGCAAAAGGCCTCGCTAAGAAATAAGTGGCGATTAAAAGTTCCACTATACAAAACACTAGCATAGTGGTGGTCAAAAACCTCCATTCCACCAAGCATGGTGCCTTCTGCACCCAATCAGACACTTTCTTCACCTGTGCCTCCACCAATTTCTTCAGCAGGTCTTTACTCGGAGGAACCTCAATATATCAAGAACGAAATGACTTATTCACTCGTTCAAACCGAGCCACATCTTTGGGATTCTAACCCTCTAAAAGTAGCCAAAAAAATGCTCAACCCAACAACCAATTTTCTTTAGAAAACTCCTGTTCATACCCAAAAATTCTATGAATTCATTCTTACAAACACCCAGTCCTATCTGTTCAAACCCTTTTTGGATAAAACCTAAACCTACGTCATCCATACCACAGTATGGATAAATAATACAATTTCACCTAAGGAATGGGGCAATCACCCTACGAAAGTCAGAAAACTTTCGCAATCATTTTCACCTCAATTTTCAGTTCTCACTCCGAATTTTCAGAAAACATTTCCACACTTTCTCTCACTAAACCTCTCAACTCTTAAGAGCGTTATACCCTGTAAGCTTTTAAGTTTCAACTTTTAATATTTGTATTTTAATTTCATATTATTAATAACACTTCTGGACGGCTCTGCCTCCATATTTTATGTTTTGATCTTGCTTTAGCATACTTGCATATAGTTGGCGTTGCCGCCTGAGTTTAATTTTATTTATTGCTTCCTGTTCCTTGCATCCCTCTACCCCTTTCGGGACTAGCTTCCGCCCCTCTGATATATATTTAATATGATAATTGGTGGTGGTGATGGCTAACGGAGGTGTTTGTGAGTGTCAACTAGAGGCAGTGGTTGGTGGTGATTTTAGCTGATAGTGGTGGTTTTGGGTAGTAGCTAATGGTAATTGGTAATGATAACGATTATGGTTGAGGATGGTGGTGGGTGGTGATAGTTAATAAATGGTGGGTGATGGTGGTGGTGGTGGTGGTGGTGGTTGTGGTTGTGATTGAGGAAGGTGGGTGGTGGTAGTTTATAATGGTGGGCGATGCTGACTACCGTTATTGATGATGAAGGGGTGGTTGGTTGTGGTAGTAGAGGTGGGTGAGTGTGTGGTTATGGTCGAGGATGATGGTGGTGGTAGTGGTGGCGGCTATAGTTGAGGATGGTGGTGGTGGTGGTGGTAGTTGATAATGGTAGGCGATGGCAACATTTAGTAATGATTGTGGATGATAGCATCTTAATAAAATTAAATCTTGGTTATAGATCTTAATTATACAGACTTATTCAGACCCATTAAGTGATTGTGAAGTAAAAAAATAAATACACTTTATGATTAAGATTTGAATGATTAAGATTCAGACTTTAAAATCAAACGCACTTAAAATCTGAGATATGAATAATTAAGATTCAGACCTCAATTAAGTACAAACAAATGAGGCCTTAGTTTTGGGCATTGAATGTTTATGGCCACAATTATTTTAATTGTTTTTTCCTGGGGTGAGGGTGGCAGTACTAACTATTCTTGAAAATTTTTCGTAAAATTTTTCCTATAATTCTGGTTTATTAAACATAAATTAGCAAAAGTTTCTCTTAAGTCATTCAATAACCAAAGACAATTTTATTTGTGCAACTAAAGTTAAACTATAGTTTGGCCGTTTTGAATCGAATGAGCATTTGTATTCGCAATCTTCCCACACTAATTATGGACTCTACTATTTCTCCTTAACTTTTTCACGACCTTAATCCGACTGTATGTGTAGATGTGGCTGAAACATGTTCAGCTAAACAAATTATTAGATGTAACTTCTAATTTTTGATTTCGCATGCTATTTTTGTTACAGAATATGTTTTCTAAGCTAGGAAAAGACAAGGATAAACCACAGAGGAATAGAGATGAGAGTAGTTGGTGCCAGGAACGCCAATCCAGTAGCAAATTTGGTTTCAACGAGCACTCTTTACAAGGCTGACATAGGATGGAAGTAATAAATTTTTTAAGTGTCTTCCTTATCCATCCATGTTTCAAACTTTAGTTGATGCCATTCTTCTCCCAATCTTTATAATGTTGGCAGAAGAACTGATGAAATTTTTCCCTCTTATGCATCCCCTAAACCAACCAAGAGAAGTTCCAAATTTAGTGAACGTTCTCAATTAAGTCTTAGAACGTGGATCTGTTGAAGATAATTTCATATACAGACTAAGAGAGCTTCAACCTGCAAAATCCTCAGGAGCATGAAAGTTCATCTTTTAGAGCTTTTCTTAAGACAACCATATAGTAATAACTATTAAGAAATAACGAGGAAAATATTATCATGTTCAGGGATTATTTTATGTGTTTGTGTAATACAACAGGTTACTAAGAGAGAGACTGACGGAGAATAACAAAGATGTCAAGACCCGAATTTTGAACCTCGGGGCCGTGATGACGCGTAACTTATACATGCTAGGCAAGCCAATATTAGTTAACCAATTAAATATTTTAACAGTGGAAAATAAAATAATAACAGTTATTAACGATAAATAAAGCTGTAATATATAAAATAATTCCATAACATAACACGGTCTATTCTAATCCCAGAAATCTGGTGTCACCAGTACATGAGTAACTAGAATTCTATAAGTATAGGTTGAACGAAATACAACTGTTCGAAATGAGATAAACAATATAGATAGAGTAGATGGGGACTCCAGGGACTGCAAATGCTATCAGCTCAACCTCAAGTCTCCGTTGTAGATATGATCCGACTAGAAGCACCACTAGACATCGCTGGGACCAATACCAGTATCTGCATAGGAATTGCAGAAGTGTAGCATGATTACAACTGACCCAATGTACTCCATAAGTGTTGAGCCTAACCCCGACGAGGTAGTGACACGACTATGACAAGACACCAACGTAAGTCCTATAAATATATATACATAAAGTAACAAAATAACAAATATTTCAATTAAGATATTAACCGGGAGGGGACATGTAGAAAGGGGAGTACGATAAGAACGGTAGGTACCAAATCACCAAATAGTCTTTTCCGATGACAACAACAATGCAATCAATTAAATCATCAATCTGTAAATTAAGTAAGGCAATGAAATCAACAATGGCACGGCATCACCCTTCATGCTTTTACTCTCGTTCTCACCATGTAACATCATAAATGAAATGGCACGGCATCATCTTTCATGCTTTTGCTCTCTTCCTCACATGATATGATAAAATGATAATAAGCAATAAAATGCACGTCATCACCCTTCGTGCTTTAATCCTCACAATCTCTCAAGCAAATGATATATGCAAATAAGGGATGGCAACACCCTTCGTACTTTTCACTCTTCCTCACCAAGCAACAACACTAATCCAAAATAACAAAA
>MCJB01049548.1:8293-20710 GCA_002018475.1 Nicotiana obtusifolia | reverse complement strand
GAAAAGCGACACGGACCATGAACGCAAACCAAGAAATATCAAATGAAGCTATGGGAGGTCTCAGAATACGAAAGTAAGGGCTAGTACTCAAAATGACCTATCAAGTCGTCATATTCACCACCTCTAAAAGAAACATTCGTCCTCGAATGGACATAGAAAAGTAGTTGGATTGGTGAAAAGGTGTGGGTATCTACTTCGCATATCGAACTCAGACTCCCATGTAACTGCCTCGATCGGCTGACCTCTCCATTGCACTTTCATAGATGGAAAACTCCTAGATCTCAACTTTCGAACCTATCGCGCTAGAATAGCCACCTGCTCCTCCTCATAGGCTAAATTCTCATCAAGCTTAATCGTGATGAAGTCCAAAACATGCGACCTATACTCATGGTACTTTCGAAGCATGGAAACATGGAATACCGAATGTACTCCTGATATGTTACGAGGTAATGCAAGCCTGTAGGCAACCTCCCCAACTCTCTCTAGGATCTCGAATGGCCCAATAAACCTCGGGCTCAACTTGCCCTTCGTTCCAAATCACATCATGCCCTTCATAGGCGACACTCAGAGAAGAACCTTCTCACCCACATATAAGCTACGCTCGAACCTTCTGATCCGCATAACTTTTCTGTCTAGACTGAGCTATACGAAGCTGATCTTGAATCAACTTAACCTTCTCCATAGCATCTCGGACCAAATCAGTGCCCAACAACCTAGCCTCTCAGGGCTCAAACCAACCAATCGACGAACGACATTGCTTCCCATATAAGGCCTTATACGGAGCCATCTGAATACTCGACTGGTTACTGTTGTTGTAGGCAAACTCTGAAAGAGGTAGGAACTGGTCCTATGAACCTCCGAAATCCATAACACAGGCGCGTAACATGTCCTCCAAGATTTGAATGGTGCACTCAGACTGTCCATTCGTTTGAGGATGAAACAATGTGCTCAGCTCAACCTGTGTGCCCAACTCACGTTGCACGACTCTCTAAAAATGCGATGTGAACTGCGTGCCTCGGTCAGAAATAATGGAGATGGGCATGCCTTGCAGGCGGATAATCTCATGAATGTAGACCTGAGCCAACCGCTCTAAAGAATAGGAAGTTGCCACCGGAATGAAGTGCACAGACTTAGTCAACCGATCCACAATAACCCATATTGCGTCATATTTCTTCAAGGTCCATGGAAAGCCTACCACAAAATCCATAGTGACGTGTTCCCATTTTCACTCTGGTATCTCCATTCTGTGGGTCAAACCAGCCGGTTTATGATGTTCATACTTTACTTGTTGACAATTCAAACACCCAGATACATAAGCAACAATGTCTTTCTGTCTTCGCCACCAATTGTGTTGTTTCAAGTCATGGTACGTTGTCACGCCCCAAACCTGGGAGTGAGACCGGCACCCGGTGCCTCACTTAACCTAGCGTACCAACTTGTGACTGAGGGGCTCTGAACATACAATGTCATACTTTGGCCATGGGGCCACATTGCAAGATAATTTGTGAAGCAAAATATAAAACAGAACGGAAACTAGCTTTGACTAAACATCAATATAAAGCTGGACCGACAAGGCCGTCATAACTACTACAACTGACAAACCAACAAAATATACATACAAAGCCTACAAGCCCAACATACTGCATTAACTGACAGGATATGTCTACTAGCCTCTACTGATGGATGTACTGTGATCGGAACAGGGCTCTGACCTACCCATAACATATATACATATATACACAATATGTACACAAAACTCTAGACCCGGCAACTTCGAAGGAATTGGAGCTTACCGATCAAGATGAACTCAGGCAACACCTACTGAGGAGGTCTACCTGTCTGTCTATCTGAACCTGCACATATGAAATACAGCGTCCCCAGAAAAGGGACGTCAGTACAAAATAACGTACTGAGTATGTAAGAGAATAAAATAACTTAAAGCTGAAACTGAACTGATAATATAATAACTGAAAATAACTGGGAGTCAAAGATGATTTGGAGATATACTTACCTGCTGATACTGACTCAACTCTCTCAATATAGTAAGTAAAATAAATGTCCGGCACTATAAGGCTCGTTACACGGGGTACGTGTAACTGCTCGGCCATAGTAGGCTCGCTCATAGGCGCTCGGCCATACTAGGCTAGGTATCTCGGCCATTCTGGGCTCGCTCATAGGCGTTCGGCTACAGTAGGCTCGATATATAACTTACCATCAGATCAGAGGTTGCCTAATAGGGGCCTGCCCATCGATTATAGCTCGATGGTAGTGAAAATACTATAATACTGTATGTATACAAACACACACACACACACACACAGCCTCTGCCCTCTCGACTAGAAGAAGACAATACTTAACTGAATATAAAGTCCCGATAAGAGAGAATACTGTAACTTTTGAGAATAGGATAATGTACATAAGTTCTGGAATACGAACTTCTCTTTATGCCTCGTTATCAAACTCATGTAGTTACGGGATCATGCCAAAATGAAGAAAGATTTAGCCTTAACATACCTTAACACAATATTTTCAATCACCAAGTTGAACTCGCCTCTTCGCACCTTAATCTTCAACAACGATAATAATACTATCATTAAGTTACGAAGGTTACAACTATCGCACAACGAACGACAAGCTTATTTTGTATTAGAACGGGCAGTATCTCCCCTATAATCCTTACTTCCTCCAAATTCAAGATAACACCAACAACACAAGAATACAACTATATCAACAATATATATTATTTTCCAATCTTATATACACCACAAAATACTACAAAACAGCCCAACACACCCAAATCTCTTCGTACATAAAACGACCACCATAGTAGTGTCAAATAGCCCGAAAATGTTACGACGAACGACCAGCCCACCACCCTGCATTTATGTGGTGTTTCTCCAAGACCTTCCTCCTACAAAACTCCATAAATAGTAGTAAAACATGCAATCCAATAGCAACACAAAAAAGTCCACAAAACAGTCCACTACAAATGAATAACTCGAACTCACGACTTCCTATCACCGTTCCGTGAGTTCTTACAATTATAGAACGACTTTCCATACATCTCCAGCAGAAAAAATAGACAAAATAGAGTAGTAAACTTACCTTATCTGTTGAATAAGTCAGCTCCTATCTTGGTTCTTCAAACTCTAGATTTTACCTCCAACTAGAACTTGAAAAGGAGAGAAATTCAATTAGGATTTGTGTGTAATTTTGGGAGGATGTTTGCATGGGTTTAGGTATGGTTATTGTGCCCTATCAGAAGGAATTGGCCTTTAAAAGGTCTCTTTGGACGACCCCAACAGGCCCATTTTCGGACTTCATTTAAGCAAGTAGGTGACACACCTACTTGTCACCTAACAGGCTGTGCAGTCTCACAAAAATGCATATATCTGTCTACTCCGATGTCGTATTGACAAACGGTTTAATGAGTTAGAAAGTAGACTCATAGATCTTCAATTTTATGGGTATAACACCCCGTAACTCTAAGTATATTGGGAGAAAATTGAAGTTACATTTGACCCAAATTTCAGTAAAACTTATGAACGTAACTTGTGATGACTTTGATCGCCTTTTGTTCCACAACTCTCTTGACTTCAAAACATAACATACGACTATCATACGAATAACATAAGTCATAATATAACCTACTTATCATATTAAGCACCCTAGTCTTAACCCAAAAGTACATGTTATAACATTCTCAACTTGTCAACTTTCGACGAAACATTATTTTCTTCAACTCCTTTAGCTTTTGTACCTTCCAACCCTCTTTGTACTTATTGTTCATGATCTTCAATATTTGTAACCTCCGAGGTAACACGATTAATTTACTTTATATACTTTCAAAGATAATCTCATTTTTGTTCCTACATTAGTTTGCTTACGACGCACTTTTACGTATGAAAATATAGGGTGTAACATACATCTTCGTGACACCTGGTGAATAGAATAACGCAAACCGTGTGCCTCATCAAGGATCAACTCTCTTAAACCATCAACATTTGGAACACAAATATGGCTTTGAAGCCGCATAACACCATCATCACCAATCACAACCTCCTTAGCACCACCCCGCTGCATCGTATCCTTCAACACCATCAAGTAAGGATCATCAAACTAGCGAGCCTTGACACACTCCAACAATGAAGATTGTGACACAACACAAGCAAGAACCTGGTTGGGCTCCGAAATAACCAATCTCACAAACCGGTTGGCCAAATCTTGAATATCCATGGCTCATGCCTCTTAGCTACCGGTAAATATGCCAAATTGCCCATGCTCTTTGCCTTCCTACTCAATGCATTAGCCACTACATTGGCCTTCCCCGGATGATATAATATGGTGATATCATAGTCTTTCAGCAACTCTAGCCATCTCCGCTGCCGCAAATTAAGGTCATTCTTCTTGAACAGGTGCTGGAGACTCACAATGAATGCCATACAGATAGTGCCTCCAAATCTTCAACGCGTGAATAATGGCTGCCAACTCTAAGTCATGAACAAGGTAATTCTTCGCATGAAACTTCAATTGCTGAGATGCGTAGGAAATCACCCTACCATCCTGCATCAATATCGCGCCAACCCCGATACGCGATGCATCACAATACACGGTGTAAGATCCCGAACCTGTAGGCAACACCAACACTTAGGTTGTAGTCAAACCAGTCTTGAGCTTCTGAAAGCTCAACTCACAATCATCGGACCATCTAAAAAGATCCCCCTTCTAGGTCAACTTGGTCAATGGGGCTGAGATAGATGAAAACCCCTCCATGAACCGGCGATAATAACCCGCCAAACCTAGGAAGCTTCGAATCTCTGTAGCTGAAGTAGGTTTAGGCCAATTTTGAGCTGCCTCGATCTTCTTAGGATCCACCTTAATGCCCTCGGAAGATACCACATGGCCCAAAAAGGCAACCGAATCCAACCAAAACTCATACTTTGAAAATTTGGCATATAATCGACTATCTCTCAAAGTTTGAGGTACGATCCGAAGAGCTGCTCATGCTCCTCTCGATTGCGGGAGTAGACTAAAATATCATCAATGAAGACGATCACAAAAGAATCTAGATAAGTCTTGAACACCCGGTTCATCAAGTCCATAAATGTTCCTGGGGTATTTGTCAAGCCAAAAGACATCACTAAAAATTCATAGTGACCATACCGAGTTTGAAAAGTTATCTTAGGGACATCCGATGCTCTAATCTTCAACTGATGGTAACCAAATCTCAAATCGATCTTGGAAAACACCTTGGCACCCTGAAGCTGATCAAATAAGTCATCAATCCTCGGCAACTGATACTTGTTCTTGATAATGACTTTGTTCAACTGTCGATAGTCTATACACATCCTTATTGTTCCATCTTTCTTCTTCACAAACAATATCAGTGCATCCCAAGGTGAACACTCATCTAGTGAATCCCTTATCAAGCAAATCCTACAAATGCTCCTTCAATTTATTCAACTCCACTGGGGTCTTATGGTATGGTGCAGTAGAAACGCGCTGAGTGCCTGAAACCAAGTCAATGTAGAAATCGACATCTCTATCGGGTGGCATCCCCGACAAATCTGTAGGAAACACCTTTGGGAACTCGCGCACAGTTGATACTGAATCTAGGGAAGGAACCTCCGCACTAGGATCACGGATATAGGCCAAATATGCTAGACACCCCTTCTCGACCATACGCTGAGCCTTCACATAAGAAATAATATTGCTAGTAGAATGGACAGGAGTCCCCTCCACTCCAATCGAGGCAACCCCGGCATGGCTAAGGTCACTGTGTTGGCGTGACAGTCCAAAATAGCATGATAAGGTGACAGCCAATCCATGCCTAAGATAACATCAAAGTCCACCATATCTGGAAGTAAAAGGTCTACCTAGTCTCAAAGCTCCCGATAAACACCACACACGAGCGATAAACACGATCCACCATAATAGATTCTCCCAACAGGTGTGGACACATAGACAAGCACATTCAAAGAATCACGAGGCATAACCAGATATGAAACAAAATAGGATGATACGTATGAATAAGTAGAGCCCAGATTAAATAAAACTGAGACATCTCTATAGCAAACCGGAACAATACCTGTGATAGCGGCATCAGATTACCCTGCCTCAGGTCTAGCTGGGAATGCATAAAAATGGGGTTGGGCCCCACCACTATGACCTCTGCTTCTCAGACGGCCTCTAGCTGCCTGACCTCCACCTTTAATGGCCTGACCTCCACCTCTAGCAGCCTGATTCCTGCCTCTAGCTGGCTGAACAGGCGGTAGAGCAACCAGTGTCGGAACCATGGCACGAGAACTTTGTTGTGGCATGCTGCCCTGTGGCCTAGGGCAAATCCTCGCGACGTGCCTCGGATCTCCAAAAGTATAACAAGTCCTCGGCTGCTGTGACTGTTGACCCTAGAACTGACCCTATCGACGCGAATAACCATCTTGATAACTCTGGATTGGAGGTGCACTGATAGGAGCTGAAGGTGCATTGTAGGCTAGTTGCTCAGGATGATACCCATAAAAACCATTACTGCTTAAAGCATCATGGGATTCCTGGAGTGCTGACTAAACCGGCCTAGGAGGGGGGCCTCTAGCGAATGAACCTCTGCCTCCAGATGAGGCTCTACTAAAATGACCAAAATGACGAGGCCTTTTCTCAGATATCGCCTCCCCACCCTGACCACGAATCATCTCGATCCATCTAACAATATCTACGGCCCTATGGAAAGAAATATCATCCCCGTTTCCTTGGCCATATGTAGCCTGATACCAAAAGCAAGACCATCAATGAATCTCCCCCCTCTCTCCCTCTTAGTAGGAAGCAAGACAACTGCATGGCAAGCTAAATCCATGAATCTGATCTCATACTGGGTAATAGTCATGCTACCCTGTTGAAGCCGCTCAAACTGCCTGCGGTACTCCTCTCTCAGAGTAAAAGGAATGAACTTCTCCAAAAATAGCCATGAAAATTGATCCCAAGTGAGTGGCGATGAACCTGCTGGTCTACTCCGCTCATAATCCTTCCACCACCTCTTGGCAGAACCGATCATCTGAAACACTGCAAAGTTGACTCCATTGGAGTCCACAATAACCATGTTATGCAAGACCTCGTGGCAATAGTCAATGAAATCCTGTGGGTCCTCAAAAGGTGTGCCCACGAAGCGAATAGGAAATAACTTTGTGAACTTGTCCAACCTCATCAATCCCTCAGAAGACATCGCGGGCCTCTACCCGGTCTTATAGCAACAATAGGCTTATCTACTCCAACTAACGGAACTGTCGGAGTCTGAAATCCATGAGCCATCTGCTTTAGTGTGTAGCGAGAGTCTGTGCTCCTCCCCCAGCCTGAGAGACAACTGGTGCCACCGAAAATGCACCGGTCTGGGCCACGCTCTCCATGAGGCTGACTAAGCGGACTAGAGCGTCCTGAAGTGCCGGAGTAGCTATAAACCCCTTGGGGACCTGAGCTGGTCCAACTGACACGGTCTGAGTAGGAACCTCCTTCTCGATCTGAGGCTCTAGAATAGGTGTTGTTGCACGTGCTCTAGGCTGATCTCTACCTCTACCTCAGGCTCGACCTTGGCCCTGACCTCTAATTCTAGTAGTGGCACCAACCTGGGGCTCCGACTAGAAAAGAAGAATGGAATGATTCAAACTTCAGTGATAGAATAAAATCGCACAATAGAGAAAGGAAGAAGTGAAATTTTGCTAAAGCTCCATATCCTCTAGTAAGTTTGCCCATGACTCGTGAGACCTAAGAAACCTAGTGCTCTGATACTAACTCGTCACGATCCAGATTTCCAACCTGAGGGCCGTGGTGATGCCTGCATCTACTTGCTAGGCAAGCCAACATTAGTTAACCAATTAAACATTTTAACAGTTGAAAACAGAATAATAACAATTATTAACGATAAATAAAGCTGTAACACATGAAATAATCCTAGAACATAATATGGTCTATTCTAATCCCAGAAATCTAGTATCACTAGTATGAGTAATTAGAAGTCTACAAGTATATCTTCAACGAAATACAATTGTTCGAAATGGGATAAACAATATAGATAGAAATAGATGGGGACTCTAGGGACAGCGAAAGCTAGCAGCTCTACCTCGAGTCTCCGCTGTATATATGATCCGAGCAGAAGCACTACTAGACACCGTTAGGACCAACACCAGTATTTGCACAAGAACTGCAGAAGTGTAGCATGAGTACAACCGACCCAATTTACTTCGTAAGTATCGAGCCTAACCCCGATTAGGTAGTGACAAGGATACTTGCTCTTGATTATAACTTTGTTCAACTGCCTATAGTCGATGCACATCTGCATAGTACCATCCTTCTTATTTACAAACAAAACTGGTGCACCCCACGATGACACACTAGGCCTAGTAAACCCCTTACCAAGAAGTTCCTGAAGCTGCTCTTTCAATTTCTTTAACTCAGCTGGTGCCATACGATACAGAGGAATAGAAATGGGCTAAGTTCCCGGCACCAAATCAATACCAAAATCAATATCCCTGTCGGGTGGCATGCTCGACAGGTCTACAGGAAACACATCCGGAAAGATTCGCACCACCGGAACAGAATCAATAGTAGGGGTATCAGCACCAACATCCCTCACAAAGGCCAAATATGACAGACACCCCTTCCTAACCATCCGTTGGACCTTTATATAAGAAATCACCCTACTGGGAACATAATTTAGAGAACTTCTCCACTTGATCCTTGGCAACTCCGGTACCGCCAATGTCACGGTCTTAGCGTGACAATCCAGAATAGCATGACATGGAGACAACCAATCCATATCCAAAATCACGTTGAAATCGACCATACTAAGAAATAAGAGATCAACTCTAGTCTCCAATCCCTCAATAGTCACAACACATGACCGAAATACACGGTCCACAATAATAGTATCATCCACCAGCATAGATACATGAACAGGTGAAACTAAGGACTCATGGGGCATATCCAAATAACGAGTAAAATAGGATGATACATAGGAATAAGTAGAACCAGGGTTAAATAATGTGGAAGCATCTCTGTGGCATACTGAGACAATACATGTGATCACTGCATCTGAAGCAACAGCATCTAGCCTGGCAGGAATAACATAGAATCGGGCCTGACCACCACCTGATCGGCCTCCCCCTCTAGGGCGACCTCTAGCTGCCTGGGCGGGTGGTGAAGTAACTGGTCTGTAAGTCATAGCCTGACCCCTCTGCTGAACTGGATCTCCCTGGTGACGAGGACACTATCTTCGCATATGCCCAAACTCCCCGCACTCGAAGAAACTCCCCGCTGGGGGTAGTGGGGGCTGAATTGGCCCCCCAGTACCAGAGTAACTGCTAGAAGGACCTGACAAAGATGAACCCTGAACCGATGAAGCACGAGATGAACTCTAGGCTAGGAGAGCACTGAGAGATGACTGACTCGGGCGAGCACTGTATGAACCACGGCTAGCTGATGCACCACGATGAACTGGACGAGCCATCTGAGCGGGCCTATAAGGACGACCCCTGTTGTGGTAGGACTGCCCCCAGAAGGAACACCACTGAAACCACCCTAACCATGAGGCCTCTTGGCCTCCCTCTCCTCACACTCTTGACTACGGACCATCTCTAGCCGCCGAGCAATATCAACCACCTCGTTGAACGTAACACCCGATACACTCTAGCGAGTCATATCAAAATGCAACTGATAGTGGATGCCATTAGTGAACCTCCTAATCCTCTCCCTCTTAGTGAGAACCAACCAAACTGCATGACGATCCAACTCTAAAAGTATCATCTCATACTGGGTTACAGACATGCCCTCCTGACGTAGCTGCTCGAACTGCCTACGCAGCTCCTCCCTACGGGTCTGTAGCACAAATTTCTCCAAGAAGATAATGAAGAACTCATGCCATAAAAGTGGTGCAGCACCGACTGGCTTGCTCCTCTCATAGGCCTCCCACGATCTGAAGACATCCCCTGGTAGTTGAAAAGTAGTAAAGGAGACTCCACTAGTCTCCAAAATACCCGTTGTGAGAAGAATCCGCTGGCACCTATTCAAGAAGTCCTGAGCATCCTCTAACTCAGCCCTACTGAATGATGGAGGCCTGATCCTCCCAAATCTCTCCAGCCTCTTCTGCTCCTCATAACTCATAATGAGACCCACTTGGGCCTACGCAACTGCAATCGGCTTGGCTGGTAGTACCCCCGATGTCTGAAGTCCTTGCATCACCTGGAGTACGGGCGGCAGGAGTCTGAGTACCTCCCCCGGATTGAGAAGTGGCTAGCGCAGTCTGAACAGAAACCGCCTGAGCAAGGAAAGTGCACACAGTCAATATCTGAGCCAAAGCCTCCTGAAGGCCTGGAATCACAATGGGCATAGCTGGTGCCTGAGCTGGCCCAACTAGCTCAACCATATCTGGAACCTGCTCTTGAGCTGGAGCAACTGGTGGATCTGCAGGTGCTGCTCTAGCTGCTGTATAAGCTGCACCTTGGCCCCTACCGTGACCCCTACCGCAGCCCCAGCCTATCGTGGCCCTAGCCGTTGGTACTGGTGGCTGTTCGTTTGGTCCGGTAGCACGTGTCCTCACCATCTATGAGAGAATAGAATAACAGAAGTTTAGTTCCCGGGATCAACAAATTCGCACGACAAGAATGCAAGAAAGTGAAGTTTTCCTAAGGGTTCGGCAGCCTCTCGAAGATAAGTACAAACATCTCCGTACCGATCCGCAAGACTCTACTAAACCTACTCATGACTCATGAGACCGATATAACCTAGGCTCTGATACAGCTTGTCATGACCAAAAACTCATGCCGTCGTGATGGCGCCTATCATGATACTAAGCAAGCCGACAACTCAGATATACCAATACTTTCATATTTAAAATATATTAAAATAGGTTTAAATAAGTAAAAATCTCATACAAACTGGATAAAACCGCCACAACTCGATACAGAAGTTTTCCAAAACCAAGGTGTCACTGAGTACATGAGCATCTATACAAATACAAAGTCTGATACATTGTCTAAGAAAGCAGAAATAGAATAAGTAAAACTGAAGGATAGGGGAGGAGATTCAAGGTGTGCGGACGCCAGGGCAGCTACCTCGATAATTTTAGAATGACTGAAAACTCTGAGAATCAGCAACCACTATGTCCGGAAACACCTGGATCTGTACACGAAATACAGGGTGTAGCATGAGTACAACCAAAGAAATAAGTAACAAGTCTAATTATTACGCTGAAAGCAGTGACGAGCTTCACAGGTACAGTTCAATTACAGAATTAAAGTATAGAAATGTAGGCATGCTCCCAAGATTAATAGTAAATGCTCAATCAGGTAAGATATGTCAAATTCAATTGAAACAAGATATGGTACATCTCGATATCTACATGCCAGTTATGTATGACAACTGAAGTACAAAATAGTGATGAAATCATATGTATACTCTCAGAGTATCAATCACTCAGTCTTCCCATTCACTCCATACTCACAGTCAGTCATTCCTTACAGTCACTCCATCCTCATAGGCACTCAATGCATCCCAATCGCTCGGCACTCGCACTCGCACTCAGTAGGTACCTGCGCTCACTGTGGGTGTGTAGACTTCGTATGGGTAAATCCAGGCCAAGCGCTATAATAATCCAATCATGGCATGAATCAATAAAACATGCTACGGCGTGCAACCCGATCCCATAAATATCCGCACAATCAGGCCCTCGGCCTCACTCAGTCATCAATCTCTCCAGTCTCTCGGGCTCACAAGAATCATGATGATCAGCCCAAACAATGATGATATGGTGTATCAATAAATGCCAACAGAGACTCAAATATGATATGCAAATAATAGCTGTGACAGAGTACATAATTAAAATTTAAGCAAATAATTCAACATGCAACACAACCTTTGTGGGTCCCAACAGTACCAACATGTAGCCTAAGCATGATTTCTAACATGACTTGCAGCTCATTTCTCTTACACGTGGAGAATATACGGATAACGACAAGATTATTCAAATATACAGTTCCATGGAATTGTCCAAGTCACAATTCCTACGATGCACGCTCACACGCCCGTCACCTAGCATGTGCGTCACCTCAACACCAATCACATAACACGTAATTCAGGGTTTTATACCCTTAGAACCAAGTTTAGAAGTGTTACTTACCTCAAACCGTTCAAATCTCTCCAATAAGCCCTTGCCTTGCAAATCTGCCTCCGAATGCCTCGAATCTAGCCACAAACAATTCAATATAATCAACACGAGCTAAATGAATCAATTCCCTATAAAAAATACGAAGTTCTTAATCAAAAGTCAAAAGTCAACTTAAAAGTCGAACCCCGGGCCTCCGTCTCGGAATCCGATAAAAGTTACAAAATCCGGAAGCCTATTCAACCACGAGTACAACCATATCAAATTTACCA
>MCJB01049547.1:18853-39753 GCA_002018475.1 Nicotiana obtusifolia | reverse complement strand
AAGACCGATGTGGTCAATCAAATTACGGCTAAGGCCGAACTAAATGAAACTAAGATCGATGTGGTCAATCAAATTACGGCTAAGGCCGAACTAAATGAAAATTAAGACCGATGTACTCGAATTAAGTTACAGCTAAGGCTGGACCACATGAAAATTCTTACTTGGTCACATCTAATTACGGCAAAAACCGGCCCATATGAAATTCATTACTTGTTCGAGTCAAGTTACGATTAAGGCCGAGTCGTATGAAAATAAGAATTCTTGATCGATCAAGCTGAATCGCGGCTGTAGCCGAATTCGTTCGAAACTTAACATACGATCGAAGTTCGAATGAAGAACGAGACCTCGGGCTAAAATATGAGGCCGAGTTTATTTGATGAAGGTCAGAAATCCTACTAGGGCATGACCTCGACCACTATGAATTTAGAGGCAGTCGATGATTCGAACAAAGCTAAGGCTAAATCGACTGTCGCTTTGAACAAAGCTGTAACTTAAACCATTTTCTATGTTTTGAAGCCAAGTTAATGGTGGATCGATCATTTGCGATTTTATGCCAAGGCAGCATATTATAGCACATAACAGCCGAAAAATAAAAGTTGAATTATATATATGATCAGTCATATAAGGAGGGGGAAATTACATGATTCAAAAGAAACAAAGCTGAAATTAATCGACATCATCTTCAGACTCATTCGGAAAGGCTTTCTTTCTCATTTCATCTTCAGCTTTGGCTGCCTCAGCTACGTCGGAAGATAAATCGAGACCACGAGCTTGAAGCTCCTCGAGGACAGCAAGGCGAGCTTGGCACTGAGCATATTCAATCTGTACCTTCGACTGCTCGAGAGCCGCCTCGGCATCGGCCTTGTAATGAGCTACCAGGTCATCCGCCGTGGCCTTAACGTCGGCAACCTTCGATTGTGCCTCCTGAAGTTGGGTGGATAGGACCGTCCGGTCAAGGCCAAGTGACTCAATTTCGAGGCGTTGAAGTTCGTTGTCTTTGAGCAAAGCCTCGATCCACTCTTGAAGATTCACTTTCTCTGTACTTAGATGCTCGACTTGGGTTTTCCACCAATGCAACTCGGCCTTAGACTCACTAAGCTCAGCCTGGAGTCGATCCGATCATTTGCTCATCTGTCCCATCTGATCGACACATGAGGCATACTCTTTCCTTAAGAAGTCTAATTCGGCCTGGAGGCCCGACATCCGGTCTTCAAGGTGGCGACGTCGTTCCAGCTCCTGTTCTATCCCTTCCTTGACACGGAGAAACATCCCATAGTATAGCACCGAAGACTGCAAACAAGCCAAGCCAGAAAATTGCTAGTTATGAAGTTAAAATATCAACGCGAAAGTAAAACAAGTATGAAGACATACTCTGTTTGCTGCCTGTTGGGCTTCGTTGAATAGACAAACCCAATCCACAACATTTATGGCGGCCCGGTCTTCCTCCGTTATTATATTGTGAAGGTAGCTCGCTATACCCACCGGGGGACCCAATGCCCGAGCATCTTCGGGAATGGTGAAAGTTATTATCCTTTTTCGCTCAGGGTCCGAGCTGGGAGCAGGAAATTTGTCAACTAGTTTAACGCCAGCCGACATCCTGCTCGATTTGGCTGGGGAACTCTTTCTTGGGATGTCAAGGCCGAAGGTATCGGATGATGGCACCCCGTCAAAATATCCCTCGAAGGTACCCGGCATGGTCGGTACTCCGCCCGGTGTCTGTACCCAAGCATTGTGAGTTTCCTTCAGGGATGTCTCGGAGAAGGAGGGTGAGTGAACCATTCTGGGAGCATCAGAGGGTTTCCGCGACGGGGTCGGCGTCTCAGCCCGTTCTCCGACCCTTGCCCCCGCATCACCTTGGGAGGCATCAACCTCTTCCATTACCGGCTCGGGGACTTTCCGAGCGGGCTTGCGACGCACAAGTTCAGAACTGTCCTCTTCCTCAGAATCGTCACTCAAAGAGAAAGTGGGATCGGTGACAGCGACTTTTCGGGCTAACATCTTGCGCCTTCTTCCTTTTTTCTTTTTAGGCTCGGCCTGGTCGGGGGCCCTTAACCTCTTTTTCCCCTTTTCCTTCGCCGGCGTGGGAAGGGGGCGAGAGGCTGTCCCACCGGTGGTTGCCGACCTCAGCTCGGCATCCTTTGAAAGACCTGCAAAATGTATTATCTGGTTTAGATGTTGATGAACATTTATTTTGGAAGTTTAAACCAAATGAACCTACCGTGATTCTTGGCCTCCCAAAGTCCTTTTGAGATTTCTTTCCAGGCTCGTTTGGACTAAGATCGTTGGGCCACAATCTTTCTAACCCAATCCTTCAAATCTTGAATTGCGGCCGGGTTTTGAGAAACGGCTGCACATTAAAGGCACCGGTTACACATTACATAACAATATCGAAAGGGAGATATACAAAGGAACACTTACGCTTCAAATTCCATTTCTCAGGAAATGGCATGCAGTCAGCAGGAATTAGATCGGAAGTCTTAACTCGGACGAATCTGCTCATCCATCCTCGATCTATCCTCATCGATGCTTGAAAAGGGAGCCTTGGTGGCACGACGGGCCAGTTTAATCAAGCCCCCTCGAAACATGCGGGGGGCGTATAGTCGAAGAACATGGTCGAGGGTAAAAGGATGTCCACCCTCAACCTTGCTTACAAAGAAACGGAGGGGATAAAATATACACCACATAGAAGGATGGATCTGACCTAAGGTAACGCTGTACCTCCTGCAAAATTCTACGATAAGGGGGTCTATAGGCCCTAATGTAAATGGGTAGGTATCCCTCTACATGTGTGGTGATGGCTTCATCCGGAGAAGGAATCACAACTTCTATATCAGCCCAATGGCATTCAGCCTTCACCCTCTCGATATGCTTAGGGGTGATAGAGCTGATATAGTCCGAGACCGGTTCGCATCGACCGGGCACTGACGAGGTTTTCTTGATCTTAAAATCCGTACCAAAGTAACACGATGTAGGGACGAAAGCTTTCAATGGAGGCTCTGACGAAGATTCTACAACACGAACCGTCTCAGCTTCATCAACAGACTGTGCGGGAGAGTTCTGCCTTGTAGGAATTGATTTTGATGTCTTCGCCATTGACGTAGTAGAAGCAAAGACTGAGAAAAATTGCAGAAAGCTCAAAGGGTTTTTGGGAAGAAAGGGTTAAGAAAGAAGATGGTAAAAAACGGGAGAGTAAAAGTAAAGCTTTAAATGCATGGTGAAAGGAGGTATTTATACTTGGTCAAAGGCGGCGGCACCAAACACGAGGCATCAGAGCATTAAATGTACGCATTAAATGACTGCACGAAAAGACTGCAGCAGGTACGATGTTCTGTGATGATTGCTTATACTGACATCAGCGTACGTCATAAAGTTGCCGTCACGCCCTAGTTGCCGTCGAGAACAAGTTAGAAGAAGATTTTGCCCACGTGTCATGACTAATATGTACATCGGTCACTTGCTTCAAGGAGTCGGTGGACAAGAGTTCATATCGTTCATTATCCTTACTCTCTAATAAACTAGGGGACTATCTGTATTGGGTCGGATACATTTATGTGAAATCAGGTCGGTTACAACCATGTGACATCGGGTCGGGCATAACCTGAGGGAGTCGGAACGGAGGCAGTATGAGGTCGAACTTTCCCGGTCCGAGATTGAGAGGTCAGGTATGACAGACGGAGTAACCGAGACAGAACGATCGATATAGTTGGTCAAGGAGTACTAAGAGATTGAGGACCGGCCTCGAACCGCATATCTCGCCACTCACCGGATATTTCGCCAACAGTAATTGTTGCAACCGTCATAGCCGTCATGCCGTGATTTGAGGGGATTCTATCCCGAATTTTAGGGGATTTATCTTATAATTAGTTATTTACCTTATTTAGAACTCTAGTTTTAGCCTAAAAGATATATGCTTGGTACACCATTGAGAGACAGACTCTCTCAACTTTATCATCACTTTTCTAGTTGCTTGAAACCATTTACACTATTCATACGAGGATTCCACCATTTTTCTTATTGTTCATCTCAGTTCATATCTTTATTTCTTCTTACATTTCAATCGATTTTACCATATTGTTATTTAGTATCAAATTAATTCACGGATCATTAGCACCACGAACAAATTCAATTGTTATCCGGTTTTCAGGGTAAACAATGGTTAAAAAGGCAAACGATATTTCATTAAGGACGTTCGTGCTTTTAATATAGATAGATAGATAGATATGTAAGTTATTCTGTATTATAGAAATTAATCAATTTAATAGTGTACTTGATTAATCTTCTCTTCTTCTTTTTTTAACGTTTTAATTTGAAATTCTACAAATGATATGAAGATTAGACGTAGTAAAAATCTAGTATTGTTTTTCCTTTTGAAACACAAGTCTTTAGTGTATTAAAATCACGTCTTCCTATTGCAAATAAAATTGTAATACAATCTAATAAGGAAAGATTGACAAATAAAATTTTAGTTGATTTTAAAGTTCCAACTTTAGGAAAATTAGCATAAAGGGTAATTGAATGTTTATTCCTAAATATTAGGAAGGCAACTTAAATTATAATTTTATCTAGTATAAAATTAATTTTTTAAGGACAAAAAGAGTGAACGACATTTCGCTTAGGGCTTCGTGCTTCTAATGTAGGATACATATAGATTTTTTCTAAATTTGTAATTTATTCCTCTTTTTGTTTCTTGCTTATTGTAATTGTATTCCCATTATTTAGTATTATTACATTGCCAAGTGACTTTTTATTAGCTTATCATAATATGATACAATGAGTATAATTTTGTATTACTCCTGAAATTTAGCTTAAGATAATATTGATATAGATATAGATAGAGATAGATATAGACCCATCACCTTTTTTATTTAACGTAACATTTTTCTTATCATAATTTCCTTTTCTGGAATAAATCTTAACTCTGGAAATAGAAAATATTATACAAGCAACGTGAATAATTGCTTGAAATTTTATATTCTCTCAGTTTTAATTTATGTGAACTCATTTGATTCGGCACGGAGTTTAAAAAAAAAGTAGAAATTTTTTGAATTTGTGGTGTAAAATAAGACACATATTTTGTGTGGCTATAAATTATTGCATAAAAATAAATAATTTCTAAATAAGAAAAAAATTCATTCTTTTTGACACGAAATAAAAAATATATATATTCACGTAAATTAAAACGGAGAGTAATACATAAAGCAAAGGGAATGACTTGAAGTTGACTTCACGACAGACCTCTTTTAAAAAAAGCGATCTTATCACACGAATATCTTTCCTTGAATTGCTCGTTGTAAAAATAAAAGTAATCTGTTCTTAGAAAACTTACAAATCAAAAAAAGTAATTTTAAAATTCAACGTAAGTGCAATTATAGTTACGAGTTACTCACATCAAAAGCGAAGTATATAAGCATTAGGGACATTGAAAAGTTACAAAAAAAAAAACTGACACATCTCAGTTTTATTACTTTGACAAACATCATGAATTAATCCATTATTATTCTTGGATAACTCCGGTTTCCATTTATAGATCATTCAAAAACTTCACGTTTTTTGGACTATTTCTCATTTAGCTATCCCATAAAAGAATATATTTTTTTTTTATATAAAAAGGAATATGCTTTAATGGAGCGAAGAATCTTGTAATGAATAACACGTTTTAGAATAACTAAAACCAAACCTCGCCTATTCATTTCCCAACGTTAAGTTATACGTTCAACAAAGATGTTTTTGGAGTATTTACTGAGGGATTTTCTTGACCATTAGATTGTGAAAGGGAAATAAGGAATCCTAGCTCTTCTTGAAAAAATCTAACAGTCAAGAGGTGACAATTTCGGTATCCAATTTCAAATCTACATTTGACACCGCTTAAATCATCCAACAATGTGACAATATTATCGAATATGATAGTCGGTAGATTCGGCAAAATACAAGCCTTATTTTTGTGTCCACCTGGTGGTCCAAAAACAACACATATGTACCATGTGCTAATACTACAATATACCTGCTATTTCGAGCCAGTAACTTGGATGTTGGCCACGAGTTTATCTCTGTCTAGGTGCTGATGGAATTTTGAGGTATATATATATATATATAACTTACGGTTTTAAAAATATAATAATTAAAGCTAAGAAGCTTAAAAGTTGAACCGACATATCTTAAATTCTGAATTCGCCTTTGAATTAAACCTATCATTACCGTTACATATATAGTAGTACTCCCTCCGATCCAATTTGAGTGATTTTTTGGCTGTTTTCACACATATTAAGGAATACACCTTTTAATATTAACTAACAATATAATTGACCATATGTTTACCCTTAAATCCGAGTAACAATTGAATTTGTTCGTAGTGCTAAGGATGTACGAATTGATTTGATACAACGTAAGATATAATGTAGAGTAATTGAATTTTAATAAGCAAAAGAACGATCAAACCGCTATATTAGAATGGATTGCTGATAATGAAATGAAACACAATAAAGGATGATTGATTCTGATAGAAGACAGCTGAAATATTTTGTATTTTTCTCGTAACTGTTCTTTGTTACAATGAAGGTAGATACCCTTCTTATAGGTAAAAGAAGACTCCCCCATATGGTAAAAACCTAATTACAAGATAAAATCCCTTTAATTATGGGGTAGAATATCCCTAAATTAATGGTTTAACGTCTATGACGGTTGCGATCTTCACTCCCGCCGAGATATCAGGAATCCACGAGATATCCGGTCGAAACTGATCTTTCATTACGAGGTGTGTCTTCGTCGATCGATGCCGATTGCCTTATCTCGTGCTCCAGTTTTGTACCCGACTTGCTGACCCCGGATCGAAGCAACCCGGTCTTGCATTATGTCCGGGCCCGATCCTCCTTATGCGGTCGATTATATCCGACCCAATACAGATAGTCCCCTTGTTTATTGGAGAGTAAGGACAAAAAACGATATGGATCTTCGTTCTTTGAGATCTCCGGTTAAACGATCAACACCTTCATTAAGCTTGACACGAAGTCAGAGGCATCAAGTCACTCAACCCTAAAGGACTCCTTGTTAGCGTGTGACGGCAGCGCCGTGACGCATGTGACCATCAACATAAGAAATCATTGCCTGTCCCTTCTATCTGCAGAACTCTGCAACTTCTGCCCACAACATTTAATGCTTCTTTGCATCGTGCTCTGAACCGCCATTTTTTGAGAAAGTATAAATACTTCTGTCCTTCTTTGTATTTCCTTCTTTACTTTTACGCTGCTTAACAGTTTGTTTGCTTTAGCTTTCTTCATCAGGAACCTCCCTTTTCCTTTTCTTCTTGCTTCTGCTACTTCAATCGTCATGGCCAAAACCTCTAAATCAGTTCCCCAAAAACAACAACCTTCACCTGCTCAGACTGTTGAAGAGGCTGAGCCCGTCCATGTTGAGGAACCTTCCACGGAACCTCCATTGAAAGCTTTTATACCAGTTGGGTGCTTTATAGGCTCCGACTTCAAAGTCGAGAAGCCTTCCTCGGTACCTGGCCGAGGCGAACCGGTCTCGCTGTATATCAGCTCGATCACTCAAAGGCATCTCGACAGGGTAAAGGCTGAATGCCAATGGACCGATAAAGACATGATAATCCCTTCCTCGGATGAAGCTATTACCACTCATGTGGAGGGCTATCTCGGCGTATATACCTACCCATTCACATTTGGACCCTTGGACCCTATAATCGTTGAATTTTGTAGGAGATACAACGTTACTCTGGGTCAGGTCCATCCCTCCGTGTGGCGTATAATTTATCTCTTTCGCTTTTTTTGTGAGTAAGGTCGAAGGGGGGCACCCTTTTACCATCGATCATTTACTCCGATTATACAGTCCCCGGATTTTTCGAGGGGGACTGATAAAACTTGCTCGCCGGGCTAGCGAGGCTCCGTTCTCGAGCATTGATGAAGATAGGGACCGGGGCTGGATGAGTCGATTTGTCCGAATCAAGACCTCCGATCTGATCCCTGCCGATGACATGCCGTTCCCTGAAAAGTGGAACATGAAACGTAAGCGTCTCTTTACTCAAGATCACTTATTGTTTTTCTTCCAATGCTTAACCGGTGTATTGTGAGATGCAGCTGTTTCCCAGGCGCCGGCCGCGATTCAGCATTTAGAGGAGTGGGTCAGGAAGGTCGTGGACCAAAGATCCTACTCGGAACGGGCCTGGCGGGAGATATCGAAAGGCCTTTGGAGGCCAAGAATCATGGTGAGCTTCAGTAATGTTCATATTATTTTGAGATAATCAGTATCAACACTTAGCTTTTTGAAAATTCATTTTGCAGGTCTCTCGAAGGATGCCGAGTTGAGGTCGGCACCCACTGGTGAGGCAGTTCCTCGTCCCCTTTCCGTGTCAGGGAAAGAGGGAGGAAAGAAGAGGAAAGAGGCTCCCGGTCATGTTGAGCCCGAGAAGAAGAAAGGCAGGAAAAAGATGAGGGCTCGCAAAGTCATAGTTACCGACCCTTCCATTCAACTGAGCGACGATTCCGAGAGGGAAAAGAGCCCCGAAACCTTAAACGACAAATCTCCTCGGGCAGTCCCTGAGCCGAGTATGGAGGAGACCTGCGCTCCCCAAGAAGAGAATGTCGAAATGGGAGCAGGGACCAGGAACCGGGCTGACACAGGAGCGGCAACACAAAGGGTCTCAGATATTCCGGAGATGGTGCATTCACCTTCCTTTTCAGAGGCAACTCTGAATGAAGCCCAAGATGCAAGAATGCACACACCGACAAGGGGCCGGTTGCAGCTGGGGCCTTTGAAGAATTCTTCGACGGGGTGCCGTCGGCTGATACCTTCAGGCTTGAAGTCCCAAGAAGGAGTCCCGGCCGAGACGAGTGGGGTGTCAGCTGGTACCAAATTGACCGACAAATTCCCTGCTCCGAGCTCAAACCCTGATCGGAAGAGGGTGATAACCTTCACCGTCCCCGAGGATGTCCGAGCACTAGGCGCACCGGTAGGCGTGGCCAGTTATCTCCACTGCTTGGTGACTGATGAAGACCAAGCCGCAATGAATGCAGCGGATTGAGCTTGCTTGTTCAATGAAGCTCAACAGGCATCAAATAGGGTATGCTTTCTTGTTTGTTTTAAATTACGCTCAATGTCTTGATTCAAAGTCCGTACTGACAGTTTTTAATTCATATTCCCCACAGTCTTCGGTGCTTTATCATGAAATATTCCTTCGAATCAAAGAAGGAATGACACAAGAAAGGGCTCAACGTCAGCGGCTCGAAAGTCAGATATCGAGCCTCTGGGCTGAGCTGGATTTTGTAAGGAGAGAGCATATCAACGATGTTGACCAACTGGGGCAAATGACTAATCGATTGGACCGACTCTGGTTTGAACTGCACGAGGCCAAAGCTGAAACGAGCGGGTGGAGAGCCACGGTCGAGACTTTAACTTCGGAGAAAGAGGCTCTCCAAACTTGATTAAGAGAACAGGCCTCGGAGGCGTAGGAGAGGATTGAAGCTCTGATTAAGGACAATGAATCCCACCAGCTCCAAGTTGAGTCACTTACTCAAGATCGGGAGGTTCTGGTCAACCAGCTGCAGGAAGCAAAATCGGAGATTGCTACTACCAAGGCTGATGCTGAAGATTTGATAGCTCAGTACAGAGCCGACGCCGGGGTCGCCCAAGAGCAATCGAAGATGCTGGTTGAATACACTAAGTGCCAGACTCTCCTTTCCGTTCTTGAGGAGCTTCAAGCCCATGGTTTCGATCTGTCTTCCGAACTTGCTGAGGCAACAAAGATTGAGGCTGATATGAGGAAGCAAACCTTTCCCGAGGAAGATGAAGATGGCTCGGACTGACATTGTATCGATATTTTGTAGCCCGGATATGTATAAGAATTTCATCATATGTATAAACATCTTTTATTACATTTTGATTTTGTTCCTTGACTTTCATGTTTCGCCATTTCCTGCCTTAGTTAGGATTATAAGTTGCGACCGACTGAATTAGTTAATAATTAGTTCGGCCTTAGCCTTATTGCAAATTCAGAACGGGTTAAACGAGCTTTATTCGCGCTGCTTTCGACCATTAAGCTATGCTATGCGAATCGGGATCATGCCTTAGCAAAAATTAGACCGCTTTCAATCTGATTCGGCCTTAGCCTTATTTCGGATAGTCGAAGTCTTGTCCTTGCAAACTTCGATCAGTCTTGAGTTTTTAATTTAATTCGGCCTTGGCCTTTCATAAATCGGGATGCCTAGATCGGTCTCAATTCTCTTCGTGTTTGTTAACTCACCAAGGCCTTGGCCTGATCAGTCGATTTCGGGGTTTGCCTTGTTAGGTCTTATCCCCCTTCGGATTCAATGTGCATCTTTTGCCAATGTCAATTATTGATAATGCGAAGATAATTGAAAAAGTCCTTGGGCTTAAGAATACAATGTAGGTTCCAAATGACTTTGTTAATATTCATGTGCTTGTACATCTTCATTTGACGGAGGGGGATCAGATCGATCTACTCGGGTACGGCTCTTCTGACCGTTTGACCCTTACATCAATTCCTAGCGATCTTTATGTAGCCCCCTCGAAATCGAAGTGAGTAGATGAAACATCACCAGAGGTTAACATGAGACTTGTGAGTTCCGATGAATGATTGATCTATGTTAGCACGACATACGGTTGCCTCATTAAAAACCTTGCCGTAAAACCCAATTTGGGACAAAACCGGTCAAAGGGAAAAAGAGTGCAACACGTGCTTTCAGTCCTAATGCCTTGTGCTGACTTGCTTGATATCAATCTATCCTGCATGTGTCAGTACCGATAAACAAAATAAAAAGAAAGTAAAAAGGCGAAGTAAGTTACCTTAACAATAGTATCGCTTCAAGTGGCCCACATTCCAATTATTCGGTAGCTGCTTACCATCCATAGTCCCGAGCTTGTAAGATCCCTTCCCGGTGACCTTCAATACAACATAGGGACCTCCCCAATTCGGTCCCAATTTTCCTTCATTGGGGTCCCGGGTATTGGACGTGATTCTTCTAAGTACCAAGTCCCCCACATTGAAGTATCGGAGACGAGTTCTCCGATTATAGTACCTCTCGATTCTTTGCTTCTGAGCTGCCATTCGGACTAGAGCGGCTTCTCTTCTTTCATCTAAGAGTTCCAGACTAATATTCATAGCCTCCCGGTTAGATTCTTCGGTTGCGTGTCGAAACCTGATGCTTGGTTCGCCTACCTCGACCGGTATCAATGCTTCAGTGCCATATACTAAGGAAAACGGGGTGGCTCCGGTACTAGTTTTTTCAGCTGTTCGGTACGCCCATAAGACATCGGGTAGCGTTTCCCTCCATTTTCCTTTAGCGTCAACTAGCCTTTTCTTTAGGTTTTGGATTATGGTTTTGTTGGTCGATTCCGCTTGACCGTTGCTGCTGGGGTGATATGGAGTTGACAATATCCTCTTGATCTTGTTGTCTTCGAAAAACTTGGTTATCTTACTGCCAATGAATTGTTTTCCATTATCGCATACGATTTCTGAAGGCATCCCGAATCGGCAGATGATATGGTCCCATATGAAGTCGATTACCTCTTTTTCCCTGACCTTCTCGTAAGCCTGTGCTTCCACCCACTTAGAAAAATAGTCAGTCATAAAAAGGATAAATTGAGCTTTACCTGGTGCTCGAGGGAGGGGACCTACAATGTCCATCCCCCACTTCATAAATGGCCATGGCGATATGATTGAATGTAATATTTCTGCAGATTGGTGGATGATCGGTGCATGCCTTTGACACCCACTGCATTTGCGTACAAATTCCTTTGCATGCTTCTTCATATCGTACCAGTAATAGCCGGCCCGAATCACTTTTCGAACTAATGAATCGGAGCCGGAATGATTGCCACAAGCTCCTTCATGTATTTCTTTCAAAATGTACTCAGTATCTCCCGGTCCGAGACATATAGCTAGAGGTCCTCTGAAGGTCCTTCTGTATAGAGTTCCATCATCGGCCAGACAAAATCGGGCCTCCTTTGCGCGCAACGCTCTCAACTCTTTGGGATCGGATGGAAATTTACCCGAGCCAAGATACTCTATGTACTTATTTCTCAAATCCCAGGTCAAGCTTGTTGAGTTGACCTCGGCATGACCTTCTTCCACCACCGACCTTAACAATTGCACGATTTTTTCAAAGTCAATTTCTTCGTCTTCGACCAATGAGCCTAAGTTGGCGAGGGCATCGGCTTCACTGTTTTGTTCACGAGGTATGTGCTGTAGGGTCCACTCCTTAAACTTGTGTAATGTGACCTGAAGTTTATCCACATACCTTTGCATACGTCCTTCCCTGACGAACGTTCTATTCACTTGGTTGACAACTAGGAGGGAATCGCACTTGGCCTCGATTACTTCTGCTCCAAGGTTCTTGGCCAATTCTAGACCTGTGATCATAGCCTCATATTCGGCCTCATTGTTAGTCAGTTTTATAGTCCTAATAGATTGTCTAATCGTGTTCCCGGTCGGGGGCTTGAGTACGATGCCTAGCCCCGACCCCTTTGAATTTGAGGCACCGTTTGTGAATAGAGTCCACACTCCCGAAGGAGTCCCCGATTTAGCCATGAGTTCTTTCTCGACTTCGGGGATGAGCGACGGTGTGAAGTCGGTGACAAAATCGGCCAATACCTGAGATTTTATCTAGGTTCGAGGTCGATACTCGATATCGTACCCACTGATCTCGATGGACCACTTGGCCAATCGACCCGACAACTCGGGTTTATGCATAACATTTCTAATGGGGTAAGTTGTCACCACACATATTGGGTGACATTGAAAATATGGTTTCAATTTCCTAGAGGCACTCAGTAAAGCGAGTGCTAGTTTTTCTAAGTGTGGGTACCTGGTCTCGGCTTCTCCTAATGTCCTAGTAACGTAATAAATGGGAAATTGCGTACCTTGTTCTTCTCGAACCAGGACCCCGCTCACTGCTATCTCTGATACAGTGAGATAAAGGTATAACTGTTCGCCTGTTTTTGGTGTATGTAGTAAAGGTGGGCTAGAAAGATACCTTTTTAGTTCCTCCAATGCATGTTGGCATTCCGGTCCCCATGAGAATTCGTTCTTCTTTTTTAGAAAATTGAAGAATCGATGACTCTTGTCCGACGATCTCGATATAAATCCGCCCAAAGCTGCAATCCGGCCTGTCAATTTTTGTACGGCCTTGACGCTGTCAGCGACCGTTATGTCCTCGATGGCCTTAATTTTGTCTGGGTTGATTTCTATTCCCCGATTCGAGACCATAAACCCAAGGAACCTCCCAGAGCCCACTCCGAACGCACATTTCTCCGGATTCAATTTCATGTTGTATTTCTTCAGAACGTCAAACGTTTCCTGCAAATGACTTAAATGGTCCTCTGCTCGTAGGGACTTAACCAACATGTCATCGATATAAACTTCCATCGTTTTACCTAGTTATTTTTCAAACATTTTATTTACCAAGCGTTGATATGTCGCCCCTGCATTCTTAAGCCCGAAAGGCATCACATTATAGCAATAAGTGCCATACTTAGTGATGAAGGATGTTTTTTCTTGGTCATCCTTATCCATTTGTATCTGGTTATACCCAGAATAGGCGTCGAGAAAACTAAGAGTCTCGTGGCCAGCAGTAGCATCGATCATGCGATCGATGTTGGGCAAGGGGAAGGAGTCTTTGGGGCATGCTTTATTTAGGTCTTTATAATCTATACACATCCTAAGTTTGTTTCCCTTCTTAGGGACTACAACTACATTAGCCAACCATTCTGGGTACTTAACCTCCCGAATGGACCCTATATTTAAGAGTTTAGTTACCTCGTCCTTGATGAAGTCCTGCTTAGCTTCGGACTGAGGTCTCCTTTTTTGTTTGATCGGCCGAAATTCGGGTCGATACTCAGCTTGTGCGTTGCAATTTCCGATGGTATGCCTGTCATGTCTAAATGGGACCAAGCAAAGGAATTTTCATTAGCTGAAAGGAAAGTAAGTAATTTGGACCTGAGCTCGGAGTTTAAACCCGAGCCAAGGTATACCTTTCGATCGGGTGCGTCACTGCGGATCGAGACTTGTTCGAGCTCCTCGACCGTCGACTTGGTTGCGTCGGACTCATCCGAGGCAATAAACGATCAGGGTACCCCGTAACTACCCGTAATTATCTTCGTCGAGCTTGTCTTTCACCCTCATTTGTTGAAGGCGGCTTCTCTGATTGCTATTTAGCCTTCTGCGGGGGAACGGTAGATTTCGCTGCTGCTTCTTCCACTACGAACATTTCCCTTGCTGGATGTTGCTCTCCATAGACGGTGACGACTCCCTCGGCCGATGGAAACTTCAACATTTGATGTAAGGTTGAGGGTACGGCCTTGATATCATGTATCCAAGGCCTCCCGATCAAGGCGTTATATCTCATGTCGCCTTCGATTACGCAAAATTTTATTGTCCTGATAGTCCCAGCGATATTCACCATCAGCGTTATTTCACCCTTGGTTGTTTCTGAAGCCATGTTGAAACCACTAAGGACCCGGACCTCGGAGATAATCTGGTTTGACAGACCCAGTTGCTCAATGACCCAAGATCGAACTATGTTGGCTGAGCTCCCGGGGTCGATAAGTACGTGCTTCACTCGGGTATCATGTACGAGCATCAATATCATCAGTGCATCATTATGAGGTTGTGTAAGACCTTCGATATCCTTGTCGCTAAAATACAAAGCTCCTTCTGTTGCGTAGTCCCGAGTACGTTTTTCTCAGGTAATAGATATTTTGGTGCGTTTCAACACCGGTACTGGAGGCGCATCTGCTCCCCCGATTATCATGTTGATTGTGTGTCGCGGCTCTTCTTGATTTGCTGGTCTGTTCCTATTTTCGTAGTGGTTTTTTTCTCGATCGCTTAAAAATTCCCGAAGATGCCCGTTTTCGAGCAACCGGGCTACTTCTTTTCTCAGCTGCCGGCAATCTTCCGTTCTGTGCCCGTGAGTGCCATGATACTCGCATATAAGGTTGGGGTCTCTCTTGGCAGGGTCCGTTTGTAACGGCCTTGGCCATTTGGTGTATTTGATGCGATCGATTGCTGAAACAAGAGTCGCCGAATCGACATTAAAATTATACTCGGACAATCGAGGTGCTTCTTGGCGGTTACTGGTTCTCTCGAAGTTGTTTTTCGACAACGGTCTCCTGTTCCTTTGGTTGGGGTCGTTCTTGCTTTCCTGTCTCGGGGATTTGTGCCCCCTCGAGACAATCCTTCGATCTTCTGGGTATGGCCGGTGTCTATCTCGATTCGACCTTGATTCTCGATAGTTATCCCTTAGAGATCGATCAAAAGTTCTAATAGGGTAGGAAGAGCCCGATGGAACCCTGATCTGATCGTCTTCTACCCTGATCTTCGACTGGTACCAGTTGTGAATGTCTGCCCAAGTGATGGCTGGGTACTAAATCAAGCTATGTTTGAGTTGTTGAGATGCCGTAGAACTTCTGGCATTGAGCCCTTGAGTAAAGGCTTGCACGGCCCAATCATCTGTAACCGGTGGCAAGTCCATTCGCTCCATTTGAAAGCGAGACACGAACTTTCTTAGCATTTCATTGTCGCGTTGTCTAACTTTGAATAGATCTGATTTTCTCGTTTCAACCTTGATGGCGCCCGCATGGGCTTTGACGAAGGTATCGGCGAGCATGCCAAAGGAATCAATGGAATTCGGTGGTAAGTTGTGATACCACGTCATTGCTCCCTTGGAGAGGGTCTCTCCAAATTTTTTCAGGAGGACGGACTTGATTTCATCGTCTTCGAGATCGTTTCCTTTTATAGCACAGGTGTAAGCCGTCACATGCTCGTTTGGATCCGAAGTCCTCTTATATTTAGGGATTTCGGGCATGCGGAACTTTTTCGGAATCGGTTTTGGAGCGGCGCTGGACGGGAAAGGTTTTTGCACAAACTTTTTCGAGTCCAAACCCTTCAACACCGGAGGGGCTCCCGGTATCTGGTCTACCCTTGAATTATACGTTTCAACCTTCTTGTCGTTAGCCTCGATTCTTTTTTCACCCGTCTCGACCTGTTTAGTCAACTCCTCGAGCATTTGGATAATCCCGGAGTTGATTCCTGAACCGTTCTCATCTGGTTGCGCTGTGATCCGCTCATTTTGTTGGGCTACCCCTCGAGAAGAAATGGCTTCGGCTCCGCCCGGGTTCCGACTGCGACTTTGTAATTGAGCTATGGCCGCTTGCTGGGCTTGCAGCATATCAAATATTACTTTGAGGCTGATTTCATTTCCTCCACTATGTTGAATCCCTGAGTGATTTTCCCCCCGAACGATGTTTAATGGGCCAGGGGTCTGATCAGCATCGACTGCCATTTGGGAGTTGGTGTCGATCAGAACCTCGTTTCCAGGCATAACGTTGTTTTCGCCTTAGTGGTTAAACTCGTTGTTGACGGGGAGTGAGTGTGACATGATTATGCTGTAATATGAAAAACAGAGGATTCTGCAAAGAGCAAGTGTAAAATAGTGTGTAACAGAGAATTGTATCAAAAAATCCACTAATATCCTTAGCCCCACGGTGGGCGCCAAACTGTATACCCTTAAATCCGAGTAACAATTAAATTTGTTCGTAGTGCTAAGGATGTACGAATTGATTTGATACAACGTAAGATATAATGTAGAGTCATTGAATTTTAATTAGCAAAAGAACGATCAAACCGCTATATTAGAATGGATTGCTGATAATAAAATGAAACACAATAAAGGATGATTGATTCTGATAGAAGACAGCTGAAATTTTTAGTATTTTTCTCGTAACTGTTCTGTGTTACAATGAAGGTAGATACCCTTCTTATAGGTAAAAGAAGACTCTCCCATATGGTAAAAACCTAATTACAAGATAAAATCCCTTTAATTACGGGGTGGAATATCCCTAAAATAATAATTTAACGTCTATGACGGTTGAGATCTTCACTCCCGCCGAGATATCAGGAATCCACGAGATATCCGGTCGAAACTGATCTTTCATTACGAGGTGTGTCTTCGTCGATCGATGCCGATTGCCTTATCTCAGTTGCTCCAGTTTCGTACCCGACTTGCTGACCCCGGATTGAAGCAACCCGCTCTTGCAATGTGCCCGGGCCCGATCCTCCTTATGCAGTCGATTATATCCGACCCGATACACCATATTAACCTTAATTTGTTCATTGAAAATACACCAAATACTCATAGGCTCTTTACTCCAAAGGTAACTTTGAAAACAAAGTTAATTCTTTCTTGATATTTGAAAAAATCATATATTATGGACCACAAAAAAAAAACGCAAAAAATTCACTTAAAGTGGACCGGAGGGAGTAGATTATTTCTTATTTCATGTTTTAAACATTGTAAACAATTAATTGCAAGATGGGAAAAAAAGAAGACAAAAATAATGTTAAATCTATAAACCAAAACAAACCAACAAAGTCGGTTTTTTCAATCTCGATTTTTTATTTTTTTCAGGTTTTTGGATTTTTTTCGGTAAAGTCTTCATAGCAGAAAATATGTAACTTGTGCTGCAAATATTTCTTTAGTCCTAGTAAGATACAACTTTATAATGTATTTTTCAAGAAAATAACATACTAATATGAGATAAGTCATAGCATTATACTAAAAATATTCATTAATAAATATAATAAAAATTACATAAAGCAAATATTGCTAATTAATAAACCATAATAAAAATTAATATAATCTAAAAATATTATATAGGTCATGCTAAAATAAGTATAGCTACTAAGTACTATTAATTACATAACTAAGCACTAAAGAAAAAGATAAACTAAGTTATGCATTTTTATTATAAACTAATGTAAAACAAATAAAATAGATATCCAACACTATCTTCATTCCTAGTGTTGAATTGAATTTTTTTTGTTAGCATTAGTATTGATTTGAACTTTATTTGAGTTACTACATTTATTGGTTATAAAATTTATTTACCATTTAAGAATGTTAAGTCCAAAGTTGAAATAATGCGTTACAAGATAAAATTGTGAAAAGTTTAAGAAATATCTACAAATTACATTACTAAAAATATTTATATAAATAAAATATGTTTAAAAATGTATAAATATTGTCACAACCCAATTTCTCCAATAGGCCGTGATGGCGCCCAACATCACCGCCAGGTAAGCCAACGGTGAACTAACCATGTGATTGCTCCTTTTGATAAGTCTCCAAGTAATTAAATTCCATTTATTAAGAAATTAAGGAGCAGAAAATTTAGTAAATAAAACAAAGGCAACTGAGTGGCAATCTTAGTGATATAAATATTCCAAAACCATAAAGTCTACTAGTATGTGTGCCAAGACCTGGTGTCACAAGTGAATGAACAACTAGTAGAATATATAAAACTCTAACTAATGTTCAAAATAAAAGAAGACAGAAAGTAAGTGCAAAAGAGAGACTCTAGGTGCAACAGAACGGCTCAGGAAGCAGCTCACCACTAGGCCTCAGAGTAATAGGGATGCACGCCGGTATGACTGCCAGACGCACCTGACTCAGATCCTACACGGTTAGTACAGAAGTGTAGCGTGAGTAAATAAGCAACATGTACCCAGTAAGTAGCTAGTCTAACCTCGAAGAAGTAGTGACGAGGTGTCGACATCGACACTTACTATGAGCTAACAATATAATACAGTAGTTCTAAATAAGCAGGGTTCATGTAAATAATAAATATAACTCTATAATAAGCAGTGAATAATAATTCTTTCACAAATAATAAATTTCAAATCAATTTTTGTCATTAAATAATTGTAATCACTGAATCCATAAAATGATTTCAAGTATAATTAGGCTCCGAGTATTATCACGCACGATTGATGCCGAGGTCGTACGACCCGATCTAGAATAATGTGTACACTACTGAGGGTCGAGCAGCACGAACCATAGATGCATCTATTTTACTTCCGAGGCGTTCGGCCCGCTCCACAAGAAGAGAAGATACTTTATAAACATTCGGTTTAAAAGTTATTACAAGGCTAATACACAAAGAAGCACAACTTCTATTAACGGTCAAGTAACCCGTCAAAACTCAAGTAAATGAAATTTGATTTTTTACAATTCCTCTATCAAGTTTCAATATAATTTAGGCACTTTAATTAATAAATAGGGTGCAAAAATTACAAATATTTCATGATTTGGGTCCTAAACTACCCCGACATAAGCATAATTAGCAACTACGCACGAACTCTCATCACCTCGTGCGTATGTAGCCCCCACAATTAGAAGCAAATAGTAATTTAAATCACTTATGGGGTAAATTACCTCTTACAAGGTTAAGCAAGAGACTTACCCGTCTCAAAGCTCACTTTCTGGCCACAAATTCACTCTAAAGACCCCACTTGGTGCCGAACAATCCACAACTAGCAAAATATTAAATAATATAATCAATATACGCTCAAGAGTTAATAATTTAGCTATTAGAGTAATTACCCAATCCAAATTGAAAAATTCTTAAAAATTTATCCTAGGCCCACATGCCGTGATTCCGAAAATTTTCGCAGAATGTTGTTACCCATAACCTCAACAACTCAAATACATAATTTTCACTGAATCCCATAAATATTTTCGTGGTTAAATCCCATTTTTATCAAAATCTAGGATTTTCATCTAAACCTAAAATTTTCACAATTTTACATGTTAAAATCTACCCAAAATCTATGTATTTAACTTAGATTCGATAAATTACTTACCTCCAATTGCTAGGTGAAAACCATCTCTCTAAGAGCTCCAAAATCGCCCAAGGGATGCAATAAATGAATCCAAAATGGCCTAAGTCCCGTATTAAAACGACCTCACTGCCTCCAACATTTTCACTTATGCGGACCTTGGGCCACATCTGCAGCCCCGCACCTGCGAAAAAGTCATCGTAGGTGCGGTCCTAGCCCGGGCTGGCTGACTCCGCTTCTATGGTCTCGCTTCTGCGGAGGATGGAGCACATCTGCGGCTTTCTCGCACCTGCGGACTTCTCATCAAAGAAGCGAGGCCACTTCTGCGCATGCTGCTCTGCTGTTGCGAACCACTAGCCAAACGGCCAAAACCACTTCTACGGCCAAGAGCTCGCACGTGCGGGCACACCAGAACTGGTGCACCAGCAGCCCCTTTTGAGGTCTAACTCAATCCGTGCAATGTCCGAGTAGCACCCGAGGCCTCGTCCAAACATACCAACAAATTTACAAATATGAAACGGACTCGCTCTAACTCTCGGAATGTGGAAAGCAACACCAAAACTAAGAATCGTACCCCAAACCAAATCGAATCAACTTATGAACTTCAAGTTCTTCCAACTTGCTCCGAACGCGCCGAATCATACTTAAACTACTCGGAATGGTACAAAAATTTGCGTGCAAGTCTTAAATCACCATACGGAACTATTCCCGGGCTCGAAATCCCAAACGGAACTCGATAACACCAAAACCTACTCCAAACCAAATTTAAAAAACTTTAAAACCTTCAATAAACCAACTTTCAACTTTAGACGCCGAAACGTTCCCGGGTCACCCAAAACCTAATCCGAACGCATGCCCAAGTCCAAAATCATCATACCAACCTATTGGGACCGTCAAATTTCGGTTTTGAGGCCGTTCACTAGAAATGTTGATCCAAGTCAAACCTGGCCCCTTTAAAGCCAATAATGAGGAACTCAGTATTTCGATTTCAACCCGATCCCTTCCAAACCCGAACTAACCATCCCCGCAAGTCATAAAACAGTAAATGCACATAGGGGGAGTCTTATTTAGAGGAATGAGGATCTCGAAAGCAAAACAACCGATCGGGTTGTTATATTCTTCACCCCTTAAGCAAACGTTCGTCATCGAACGAGTCTAGGATCGTACCTGAGTCCCGAATAAGTGTGGATATATGTTCCGCATGTGCTACTTGGTCTCCCAAGTCGCCTCCTTGACTGGTTAACCACCCCCCCCC
>MCJB01049547.1:0-18833 GCA_002018475.1 Nicotiana obtusifolia | reverse complement strand
CCCCCACTGAACCTTTTACCGCACAAATCTTCTTGGACCTCAACTGGCAAACCTATCTATCAACAATGGCGACTGGCTCCTCCTCGTAATCCAGGCTCTCATCTAACTGAACCGTGCCGTAGTCTAACACATGCGACCTGTCGGTATGATACTTCCGGAGCATAGACATGTGGAAAATCGGATGAACTCCCAATAGGTGGGGAGGCAAAGCAAGCTCATAAGCAACCTCCCCAACTCATCTCAACACCTCAAATGGACCTATAAACCTTGGGCTTAACTTTCCCTTCTTCCCGAACCTCATGATTCCCTTCATCGGCGAGACTTTCAAGAGAACCTTCTCGCCCACCATAAATGATAAATCACCCGCCTTTTGATCCGCGTAACTCTTCTATTTGGACTGTGTTGTGCGAAGTTTCTTGAATCAACTTTACCTTTTCCAAGGCTTCCTTCACCAAATCAGTACCATATAACTTAGCCTCACCGAGCTCAAACCATCCGATGGGCGAACGACATCGCCGACCTTATAAAGCCTCAAATGGAGCCATCTCGATGTTGGACTGATAACAGTAGTTGTACGCAAACTCGGCCAAAAGGCAAGAATCGATCCACTGCCCTCCGAAGTCAATCACGCATGCTCTGAGCATATCCTCCAAGATATGAACTATCTGCTCTGACTGTCCGTCGGTATACGGATGAAAGGCTGTGTTGCGCTCTACCCAGGTCCCCAACTCACTCTGTACTGGTCTCTTGAAATGCGAAGTAAACTGAGGGCCTTTATATGATATAATGGAGACAGGCACACCGTGCAACTGAACAATCTCCTGAATATAAATTTGGGCCAATCTCTCTGAAGAATACGTGGTCATTACCGGAATGAAGTGTGCCGACTTGGTCAAGCTGTCGACAATGACCCAAACTGCATCAAATTTCTGCAAGGTCCGCGGCAACCCAACTACGAAATCCATAGTAATGCGCTCCCATTTCCACTTAGGTATAACCATCTGCTGGAGTAGGCCACCTGGCCTCTAATGCTCGTACTTAACCTGCTGGCAATTAAGGCACTTTGTTACATACTCAACTATGCTCTTCTTCATCCGCTGCCACCAATAATGCTGCCTCAGGTCGCAATACATCTTCGTGGCACCTTGATGAATAGAATACTAAGAACTGTGTGCCTCCTCTAGAATCTTTCCTCTCAATCCATCAACATTAGGGACACATAGGTGACCCTGGAGTCGCAGAACACCATTCTCACCGACAGTAACCTCCTTGGCACCATCCTGTAGTACCGTCTCTTTGAGAACCAACAAATGCGGATCATCAAGCTGATGAGCCTTGATCTGCTCGAATAGTAAAGACTGGGCAACGACACATGCAAAAACTCGGCTGGGCTCTGAAATATCCAACCTCACAAGTTTGTTAGCCAAGGACTGAATGTCCAAAGCTAATGGCCTCTCCTCTGCTGAAATGAATGCCAAACTACCCATACTCTCTGCCTTTCTGCTCAAAGCATCCGCAACCACATTCGCCTTGCCCGGATGATAAAGGATGGTAATATCATAATCTTTTAGTAACTCAAGCCACCTGCGCTGCCTCAAATTGAGATCCCTCTGCTTGAACAAATGCTGCAAGCTACGATGATCGGTGTAAACCTCACAGGACGCCCCATAAAGATAATGCCTCCAAATATTGAGAGCATGAACAATCGCGACAAACCCCAAGTCATGTACGGGGTAATTTTTCTCATGGGTCTTTAGCTGACATGAAGCATATGCAATGACTCGTCCCTCCTGCATCAATACACAACCCAAATCAATGCGTGAAGCGTCGCAATACATAGTATACATCCCTGAACCGGAAGGCAACACTAATACCGGTGCTGAAGTCAATGCAGTCTTGAGCTTCTGAAAGCTCGCCTCGCAATCATCGGACCATCGGAACGGAGCACCCTTCTGGGTCAATCTAGTCAGAGGTGTTGCAATAGATGAGAAGCCCTCCACAAACCGACGATAATAATCTGCTAACCCTAAGAAGCTCCTGATCTCGATCGCTGTGATAGGACGAGGACAACTCTGAACTGCCTCGATCTTCTTGGGATCCACCTTAATACCCTCGCCTGATACGACATGCCCCAAGAATGCTACGGAATCCAACCAAAACTCACACTTGGAGAACTTAGCATATAGCTTCTGTTCACGCAAGGTCTGAAGCACCACTCTCAAATGCTGCTCGTGCTCCTCCATGCTACGCGAGTAGATCAAAATGTCATCAATGAAGACAATGATAAATGAGTCAATATATGGCCTGAACACCTGGTTCATCAAATCCTTAACACCGCCGGGGTGTTAGTCAAACTGAAGGACATCACTAGAAACTCATAATGGCCATATCTAGTCTGGAAAGCCGTCTTCGGAAAATCCAAATCCAGAATCTTCAATTAATGGTACCCCGATCTCAAGTCGATGTTAGAGAACACCCTAGCACCCTGCAACTGGTTAAACAAATCATCAATACCCGGCAACAGGTACTTGTTCTTAATGGTAACTTCATTCAACTGGCAGTAATCAATGCACATCCGCATTGTCCCATCTTTCTTCTTCACAAATAACACCAGTGTACTCCAAGGCGACACACTTGGTCTGACGAACCCCTTTGCTAGCAACTCCTCAAGCTGTTCTTTCAACTCCTTCAACTCTTTCGGTGCCATGCAGTATGGTAGAATAGAGATAGGTTGGGTACTGGAGCCAAATCAATACAGAAATTGATATCACGATCTGGTGGCATGCTTGGAAGATCAAAAGGAAACACATCGGATAAATCCCGGACTACGGGCACTAAATCAATCGCCGGAGTCTCTATAGTAGTATCTCGAACATAAGCTAGATAAGCCAAACAATCCTTCTCGATCATGTGTCGAGCCTTCAGAAAAGAAACAACCCGACTAGATGCACTGACAGACGAACCTTTCCACTCTAATCTAGGCAACTCTGGCATTGCCAAGATAACAGTCTTGGCATGGAAATCAAGGATGACATGATATGAGGACAACCAATGTATGCCCAAGATGACTTCAAAGTCGGTCATATCAAGAAACAGAAGATCCCTCTAGTCTTATTACCACAGAAAGTCACGATGCAGGACCGATAGACCCGGTCCACAACAATAGAATCACCCACTGGAGTGGACACATAAACATGAGTACCCACGAACTCACGAGGAACTCCCAAGAAATGAGCAAACAGAGATGAAACATATGAATATGTAATATGGATCAAATAGTACCGAAGCATCTCCACCGCAAACAGAAATAATACCTGTGATTATGGCATCTAAGGCTACTTCGTCTGGTCTGGCTGGAAAGGCATAGATTCTGGCTAGAGCACCATCTGGCTGGCCTACACCTCTAAGACAGCCCCTACCCACCTGCCCTCCGCCTCTGGGCGGCCGGACGGCTAGTGGGTAGCTGGTGCTGTAATCATAGGCTACTGACCCTGCTGCACTACCTTGCCCCGAAGCCTGGGGCAGAACCTCCTCGCGTGACCAAGATCCCCATAATCGAAACAACCTCTCGGTACGGCAGACTGCTGACCTGAAGTCTGACCCTGATGGCCAGAAGGCCCACTAGAGGAACCCTGAATAGCTAGTGGACGGTAGGAGCTCTCCGGAATGGCACTGAAATAAGGCTGCACTGGAGTACCCCGAGGAGGCGCCGACGCTGGATATGTGGGCCTGCTAGACTTACCCCTCAAAAACTGACCCCTGCCCTCAGCTGGGGCACCATTGAACTCTCTAGAATATCGAAACCGCTTGTCCCTCGTCACCTACTCTCGGCTCCACTGGCGGACACCCTCAATCCTCCGAGCTATCTCCACAACTAGCTCGTAAGAAGTCTCCATCTCAACCTCTCGGGCCATAGTGGCCTGAATACTAGAGTGCTACCCTGCAACAAACCTCCGCACTCTTTCTGCATCGGTAGGAAGTATCATAAGTGCATGGCGAAATAACTCAGAGAATCTCGCCTCATAGTCGGTCACCGACATCTGACCCTACAGGATCTGCTCGAACTGAAACCGTAACTCTTCCCTCTGAGAGGGTGGAATATATCTGTCCAGGAAGAGGCGTGTGAACTGATCCCAAGACATGGGAGGAGAACTTGCTGGTCTGCCAAGAAGATAGGACTGCCACCATCTACGGGCCTTGCCCTCTAGCTGAAATGTGGTAAAGTTCACCCCATGGGACTCCAATATCCTCATGTTGTGCAGTCTATTCCTGCACCGATCAATAAAATCCTAGGGGTTCTCATGCCGCTCGCCCCTAAAGACAACAGGATGTAGCCTAGCCCATCTGTCCAATAGCTTCTGCGGATCACTGACCGCAGCTTGTCTGGGCTCAGGTATAGCTGCTGCATTGGCTGAGCTCCGCCCACGGATATTGTGCCCGGGGTCTGATATACGGCAGTTGCATGCCCTAGAGCCTGAGCGGTAGGGATATGTGCTCCCCCTCCCGCCTGAGATGTGGTGGGGTCTGCTGGAAATAAACCAACCCGAGTCATAGAATCCCTGAACCGCAGCATACGACCCATGACCTCCTGGAATCCCGGTGCAGACATAAAATCCACTGGGGTTGGCTTTGCTGCAGGCACCTCGCCCTGCTCCTCAATAATAGGATCCTCTACTGGATCCACTGGTGTCATGACTGGAACAACTCTAGGACGCCCTCGTCCTCTAACACGAGCTGGAGCCCTCCCTCGGCCTCTATCTCGACCTCTAGCAATAGGGGAGCAGCTCCTCCATGATGGGGTACATCTGCCGCGCACATTCTCACCATCTGTGAGAGAATAAGATAAAGATACTTAGCACAACAACAACTGCAAGATAGGAGATGAAGAAAGAGTAGTTTCCTAACACCCTATAGCCTCTCGAAGATAAGTATGGATGTCTCTGCACCAATCCGCAAGACTCTATTAGGCCTTCTCATAACTTGTCAGACCTACGTGCACCTAGTGTTCTAATACCATGTTATCACGATCCAATTTCCCCTATAGGCCATGATGGCGCCCAACGTCACCCCTAGGAAAGCCAACGGTGAACTAACCACGTGATTGCTCCTTTTGATAATTCGCCAAGTAATTAAATTTCATTTATTAAGAAATTAAGGAATAGAAGATTTAGTAAATAAAACAAAGGCAACTGAGTGGCAATCTTAGTGATATAAATACTCCAAAAACATAAAGTCTACTAGTATATGTGCAAGACCTGGTGTCACAACTAGTATAATATACAAAACTCTAATTACTGTCCGAATAAAATAAGACAGAAAGTAAGTGCAAAAGAGAGACTCTAGGTGCTGCAGAACGGCTCAGGAAGAAGCTCACCACTAGGCCTCAGGGTAACGGGGGTGCGCGCCGGTTTGACTGCCAGATGCACCTGCCTCAGATCATGCACGGTTAGTGCAGAAGTGTAGCGTGAGTACAAAAACAACATGTACCCAGTAAGTATCTAGTCTAACCTTGAAAAAGTAGTGACGAGGTATCGACATCGACACTTATTATGGGCTAACAATAAAATACAGGAATTCTAATAAGCGGGGTTCATGTAAATAATAAATATAACTCCATCATAAGCAGTGAATAATAGTTCTTTCACAAATAATAAATTCCAAGTCAATTAATTCTATTAAATAATTATGATCGCTCAAGCCATAAAATAGTATCAAGTATAATTAGGCTCCGAGTATTGTCACATAATATTTATCCCGAGGTCGTAAGGCCCTATCTAGAATAATGTGTATACTGCCGAGGGTCGAGCAGCACTAACCATGGATGCATCTATTCTACTGTCGAGGCGTTCGGCCTGCTCCACAAGAAGAGATGATACTTTGTAAATATTCGGTTTTAAAGTTATTACAAGGCTAATACACAAAGAAGCATAATTTCTATTAATGGTCAAGTAACCCGCCAAAACTCAAGTAAGTGAATTCGATCTTTTACAATTCCTCTATCATGTTCCAATATAATTTAGGCACTTTAATTAATAAGTAGGGTGCAAACATTATAAATATTTCATGATTCGAGTCCTAAACTACCCCAACATAAACATATTTAGTAGCTACGCACAGAGTCTTGTTACCTCGTGCATACGTAGCCCTCACAATTAGAAGCAAATAGTAATTTAAATCATCTATGAGGTAAATTCCATCTTACAAGGTTAGGCAAGAGACTTACCTCGTTTCAAAGCTCACTTTCCAGCCACAAATTCACTCTAAGGACCCCACTTGGTGCTGAACAACCCACAACTAGCCAAATATTATGTAAAATAATCAATATACGCTCAAGAGTTAATAACTTAGCTATTAGAGTAATTAGCCAACCCAAGTTGCAAGATTCTTAAAAATTCACCCCTGGGCACACGTGCCCGGTTTCTGAAAATTTTCGAAGAAAGTTGTTACTCATAACCTCACGAACTCAAATATATAATTTTCACTCAATCCCATAATCATTTTCGTGGTTAAATTCTATTTTTATCAAAACTTAGGTTTTTCATCTAAACCTAAATTTTTCACAATTTTACATGTTAAAATCTACCCACAATCTATAGTATTAAACTTACATTGAATAGAAAATACTTACCTCCAATAGCTAAGTGAAAACCCTCTCAGTAAGAGATCCAAAATCGCCCAAGGGATGCAATAAATGAACCCAAAATGGCCTAAGTCCCGTATTAATATGACCTCTCTGCCTCCAGCATTTCCGCTTCTGCGGACCTGGGGCTGCATCTGCGGCGCTGCACCTGCGGAAAAGTCATCGCAGGTGCGGTCCTAGCCTGGGCTGGCTGACTCCGCTTCTGCGGACGGGCTCCCGCTTCTGAGGAGGGTGGAGCGCATCTGCGGCCTTCTCGCACCTGTGCACTTCTCATCGCAGAAGCGAGGCCGCTACTGCGCATGCTTCTCTGCTTCCGCCGACCACTGGCCAAATGGCCAAAACCGCTTCTGCAGCCAAGAGCTCGCAGGTGCGGGCACACTAGAACCGGCGCACCAGCAGCCCCTTTTGAGCTCTAACTCGATCCGTGCAACGTCTGAGTAGCACCCGAGACCCCCGAGGCCTCGTCCTAACATACCAACAAGTTTGTAAACATAAGAGGGACTCGCTCGAACTCTCGGAACGTGGAAAACAACACTAAAACTAAGAATCGCACCCCAAGCCAAATCGAATCAACTTATGAACTTCAAGTTCTTCCAACTTGCGCCAAACGAGCGAATCATACTTAAACTACTCGGAATGATATCAAACTATTTCCGGGCTCGAAATTCCAATCGGACATCGATAACACCAAAACCTACTCTAAACCAAATTCAAAGAACTTTAAAACTTTCAATAAACCAACTTACAACTTTAGGCGCCGAAACCTCCCGATCACCCAAAATCCGATCCAAACGCACGCCCAAGTCCAAAATAATCATACGAACTTATTGGGATCGTCAAATCTCGGTTTCGAGGTGGTTCACTAGAAATGTTGACCCAAGTCAAATTTGGCCCCCTTAAAAGCCAATAACAAGGAACTACGTGTTCCGATTTCAACTCGAACCCTTCCAAGCCCGAACTAACCATCCCGGCAAGTCACAAATAGTAAAAGCACGTACGGGAAGTCTTATTTAAGAAACGGGGATCTAGAAAATAAAACGACCGGTCGAGTCGTTACAAATATCCTATCGAATTAGTTTGATTTCGATTTGACCTTTTTTAGTTAAAACCAAACCATAACCAAACCAATTATGATCGGGTTTTTTTTTTTAATACTAAACCAAATCAAACCAAACCACAATCGAATTTTTTTTTCCGATTTAATTCGGATTATCGATTTGATAAGATTTATCGATTTTTTTTATACGCCCCTAATGCTGCACACGATTTCTTTCTTAAATATATGCTGCTTATACATTATACCTTATATGAAGAAAATAATTAAGAACATACAGTTCCTCAGGTTCTCCGTATTATTTCATTAATTTATTATACACTCACATGCATATAACGTGAACTGTAAAGAAAAGTCACGATCCATGTCGCACATGAGTTAAAAAGAAAAACTTGTTTGAAATCTTCTAATAAAGAAAAGCAGGAATAAGAGTGTCTTCTTCTTTGTATCTTATGTTGGATGAAGGAGAAAGGAAAAATAACCTTAAAAGGAGAAAGATGAATTCTATAAACAAGATAATATTTGTTTAAGTGACACATCAACTGTCAACAATTGTGTCTTTCTTTTCTCCTAATTATTTTATTTTAATTTCAGGGTTAACCCGCGATTATTCGACCTTCAACTTATACAATTTGGTGCATATAATTTGGTTGTATTGACCGTCCTTTCTTATTTTTCTTCTCTTCTGTATCGTCTTTCTTGTGATAATCGAGTAGCCCCATTCCTGATATTTTTTCAGCAACGTTTGTTATTCTTGATCTGAAAGGGTTCTTTGTCCATCAAAAACGAAAAATCTGTAGCCCATGTTTTCTTTCCTATTTTATCTCCTCATGTATGTGTTTATTTATTTTTTCCAATTGGATGGTATAGGGTCGGAAGAAAATAAAAATTATGAGATTTCAGTTTTAAATTCAAATGGGGCAAAATTATTAGACAATCTTTTTTCACCTATTCAAGCATTTGTGGATAAAGTTACCCGATACACATGCTAGTGGAAGGTTGCAAATATTCTATATAATTAATAAAGGTGCGCACAAACTGGACTGAACATAACGGTTATTACAAAATAATGAGACGAAAATACACTACTAGAAAACTGCTAAAAATCGTTAAAGAAAACCGACCGAAATCGGTCGGAAATATAGAAAAACCGACCGATTTTCGACCAATTTTAATTCTTCAAGAAAATAGTGATCGCTAAGGTATGACGACCGAAGATGGTCGCAATTTCCGACCGAAGTCGGTCGGTTAATTCAATCAAAGTTTGACCACTTTATCTGACAATTTTTATTGGAAAAATAAATATACCGACCAAAATCGATCCGTAATATGTAAATTATTTTTTATTTATTTTTCAAAAATAGTGACCAATTTCGGTCAGAAATATAATTATTTGATAATTTTGTATTTCAAAAAAAATTTTAACAGATCGACCAAAATCGGTCGGAATCTTTAAAAAATAAATAAATAAAGAAGGTTATTTTCGACCGAATTCGGTCGGTAATTTCAGATTTCTGCAAATTGCACATTCAAGTTACCAACCGAAGTCGGTCGAAAATTATTAATTTCTGGGTTTTAATATGAGAATTCCGACCGAAATCGGTCGGAAGTCGATCGGTTTTCTAGGTAAAAACTTGACAGAATATGGCTGCTTTTAAGCTACACCACCTGCCAATTACAACCAATAATCATCCTTTAATGGCATCAATGTCATTATATTGCTGCCATTCAACCACAATTAACCAACAATAACAATAACAATAAACTAACGCCTACCACAACAACAACACTAATAATAACCACAACAACAACGCCAACCACAACAACAAAATAAATGTTCTATATCAAAATAATATCAACAATACAATCATCATTCAAAACTATTCCAACTAAATATTCACAAGTTTAAGACTTTATTTAGCAATGCACATCATTAATGAGTGTTTTGTACTACATTATCTTCATCTCCACAACTCAAACCTTCATCATCGGCATGGTTCGAAGGATCACGACGAGAAGGAGACACATCTGGGGAAGGCTTACGAGACCATGGAATGGGGAAAGCACCACTAGCAAGAAGATTGGCTAGCTGAACTTGAAGGACATTAAATTGTTGGTCCCTCTTTTTTAGCTGAACTTGAAGGGGTATCAAATTGTTTATCTCTCTTATGTTCTCTAGCCTTTGTCTCTTCAAGCTCTGCTGTCAGCTTTGCGATCTTCTTTTCCATAGACAAGAGAATCGACCTATCAATTGCCTCGCCCTGGGCGGAAGTCCCTGTACTTTGCAATCCAGCCCTGTAGCGCCGAAATGATCTCTTTTGAAGGCCGTATGCTATCCCTTTTTTAGGACCACCGATAACATCCAACCATATCTTATGCGCTTCTTTGTCAGAAAGGGGTGGTCGCTCGCCTTGCTCATACGGTTGCAAGCTCTGAGTGTATTCCTCCACATTAGTCTTGTAGCGACCCTTTATTTAGAAGATAGAAAATTATTAACTATATAATATTATAAACACTAATTTCAAGTTATAGTAGTTATGAAACTTACATATGTAGTCTTCGCCCGATCCTCGACCCATCTAGTTGGATCTGTCAGTGCATTTTTCTTCCGGATGTGAGTCTCCATGAAGAACTCATCATGAGTCATCTTCCACCCATGTTTTTTTCCTACGAATATAATAAACATGTTAACTAAATTAAAATATATAAATATAGTTCGATAAAAATAGAATTAAATCTTTTAAGGAATTACCAGTAGTCTCCTCGCAGTCCCCAAGCTCCTTGCACCCACACAGTGCAAGGAGCCACCCTTCTCAGATGCTCGGGCCTTCTTTCCCTGTTCACTCCTCTTCTCAAATTTCTCGGTAGTCCACTGCCTCAGCAGATCCTCCCATATGTGCGGTAGAACCCATGAAAGCTTCTTGCTCTACTTCCGAGCAGAACCGAAGGAATCAGATAGTCTCTTATTGCATTTCAACTCAAAATTTACAAGAATGGCACTGTTATGCCGGTCCTCCCAAGCACACCTGCTCTGCAAATGAGGTATGTAACGTTAGATGAAATTATTGTTAGTATAATGCTTAAATAGATAAGAATTGTATTAAAACCTTAAATTGGTTGAAAATTTGCTCAGTAATTACCTTTGTAGTTTGATGACTAGGTATAAACCTGCAACAAAGCAATTACATTAAATAAACAAGACTAGCTAGTATAATTCAGCAAAAACAAAGAAGTAATAAATATATCTTACTCATTGCCCTCTGGCGTGATGATCATCCTATGATAACGATCATACCGCACTTCCTCTGGATCATCATTCTCCGATGAATCTGAAGCGTGCGTAGAAGGAGAGGCATCCGGCTCAGTGCTATTATCCTGAAGGCGAAGTCTAGAAATGCTAGGAGACGAACTCGGTGGAGAGGGAGACGGGGTCGCTGATGAAGATGGATGAGATCTAGATCATTGCTGCGAATTAGACCCTTGCTACGATCCAGACCACTGCTTCGGTCGGGGTGGCTGAAATCTAGATGGATGCGATCTAGCTAGTGGTGAAGCAAATGGAGGAGATGACGAGCGTATCACCACATGGCCCTGTGACTGCTGACTCGATGGACCCATGTAACTATATGCAGGATCATGTGGAGGAAGCGGGGTATAGCCCTATGGTGGAGAATAGTAAGAATACTGCTAGGAGGGCGAATGGTAGTTAGTCTGATGAGTAGATGGATGTGATAGAAAAGATATGTGCGTAGAAGATTGCTGCCGGCCACCAGCAATGGAGGGATGCAAGTGTGGACTGGAAGGAAGCGAGGGTGTAGCACCATTATCATGATCAATAGGCCACTTATCCTTCCAAGACTTACCTCAACCCCTACTGTGCATCTGCATAAATTAAAGAAAATGTTAGAATTGAGAATATAAATCTATATAAATTGAGAGCGCTTGAAAAAACTAACATGCTAGTTGTCTTTGAAGTATCCTTCCTCGTCCGAAAATTCTTCCTCTTCACTTATTTCATTTTCATCAACTGATTCTTCGTCCTCATTTTCTAGGATCGTTTCTTCCTCCATATCAACTTTTTTTAATATGCGTTGAGGATGCTCCAAGTCATTTTCTAACAGATCATCCACCATTTGGTTAACACTTGAGATATCGTTTTGGTAAGCAACATCTAGCACATTCTCAACTTCCACCTTACCAACAAGCTTAGCTTTTATTACAACCAACCAATCAGCCTTATCCCTTCACAATGGATGGAGCATAATACACTTGCCTAGCGTTTTCTACAATTATAAAAGGATCATAGCGATCATACTCTCTCTTTTTATTAATCTCAATTATGTTGTACGGCGAGTGTATATTTGTACCTCTTCAAGATGTTGAGTCAAACCATTTGCATAAGAAAAGTATGATCTTCTTATTTGGCCAACCTGAATATAATAATTCTAGAATCTCTTTGATCACACCATAATAATCATTTTCCCCATCCTGGTTGCCTTCACCATCTTTGACACACACACCACTATTATTGCTTTTTTTATACTTGGAGCATTTATCGGTGTGAAATTTGTAACCATTCACAAAATGCTTAGACATAGTTGTAACCATAGGTGCAGGTCTTCAAGATATATCTTTCAAAAATTGATTAAGACTATTGTTTGGATTATTGACCTGTATGTAGTGTTAAATAAATCACAAGTGAGCAAGTATATTCATAAGTGACCAAGTATTTATATTCACATGTAAGAAAGTATGTAAGATGCACTTACACACTATTTAAACCATGCCTCAAATGTAGAATATACAGCATCATGGCCAAATTGACTCACGAGTCACTGAGTGACACATTGAAAATTTTGTTAGTTACATCAACATAATTAAATAGTAGTCCATGTAAAGTAATCCTATGTTAACATTTACTTAATAAAGGGTTGAACTTCCGGACGATTTGAAAACACATGATTTGAAACTGATTTGTACTCCATACTACTTAGGCCCCTTTTGATCGATCATTAGAACCCCGGCCTGGTTGATTGAATATGGACATTGGTGGATATAATGGATCATTCTCAATCACGACATTCTGCCGATTGGGCCTATTTCTAGCACATGGCACATGATTGTCGATGTAGTAAGAACAAAAATGGGCAGTTTCCTTTTGCAAGATAGGCTTTGCATATGGATCCTTCAATCCTATTTCCCTGTGTAACGCATCGTTTACACTTGCCGATAGTCCTGCACATTGTCATATTAGACGATAACGTTAAAGAAACTTACAAGAATAAATCAAGGTTTGATCATTACCTCTCGAATGGATATATCTACCTGCATTTAACCGGCCCTCCAAGTCGCGCCTCGTTTACAAGGTGAATTGGAAGGTATTCCATTACATCAAAGAAATCACATGAAAAAATTCTTTCCAGCTTATTATTGATTACAGGAATGTTCCGATTCATTTGAAATAGGTTTCTTCCCTTAATGTGGTAGAACATAAGTCTTTGCAGAACAAACTTATCTTTGTGATGGGTTTCTAGATATTTTGAGGCGAACCACAAAATGCAGTTGGGATTAAGTTTTCCATGAAGATATGACAGTTGTGACTTTTCATATGAGTCAGCTTTCCTTTAACCATATCGGCACGTTTTCCTAGGTTCGAAGCATAGCCCTCGGGCATCTTTAGGTTTGTAACCCATTCATAAATCTCTCATCTTTGTTCCGAAGTAAATGTGTAGTTGGCCTTGGGCTTGAGCACCTTACCATTGTTCATAGACTGCAAATGTAATTCAGGTCGCTTGCAATATTCTTGTAAGTCTAGTCTAGCCCTCGGGTTATCTTTTGTCTTATTCTTATAATCCATCACTGTGTTGAATAAATTGTCAAAATAGTTTTTCTCAATATGCATGACATCAAGATTGTGTTAGAGAAGATTATTTTCCAATATGGAAACTCCCAAAATATGCTCTAATTTGTCCGGTTATGAGTAACATCATATCCAGGAAATCTAGAAGGTGGTGCCTCAGTAACTTTAGTGAAGTTCTGAACCCTCTCTCAAATTTCCTCACAGGACAAAATTGGAGGTGGCAAATCATATTCAACTGTATTCTTTTTGAATGCGTTCTTCATCCTTCTGAACTCATGATCAACTGGCAAGAACTGACGATGACAGTCAAACCATGACTTCTTTAGGCCATGTCCTAAAGTGAACGCTTTACCATTTTCCATGCAGTAACGACATGCTAACTTTCTAGCAGTCATCAACCCAGACAACATTCCATATGCAGGAAAATCATTAATGGTCCACATTAAATTAGCATGCAAGTTGAAATTTTGCTTAGTTGATATGTCATATGTCTCAACTCCATTATACCACAATTGTTTTAGCTCATCAATCAGAGGTTGCAAATATACATCAATCAAACTCTTTGTATTGCGGGAATCGGGAATAACACAATTTCAAAAAATATATGGACTAGTCATACACATTTCAGGCGAAAGATTATACGGCGTAATAAAGACCGGCCAGCATGAATACGGTGTTGCAGAAATAGAAAATGGCGCAAAACCATCAGCACACAACCCAACCGAACACTCCTTGGTTCACTAGCATAATCCAGATACGTCCTATCAAAATGCTTCCAAGCTTCCCCATATGAAGGATGATGCATAACACAGGGCGGCCTTCTATTTTCAGAGTGCCATCTCATATGAGGAGCGGAACTCATCGATGCGTACAATCTCTTTAATCTAGGAATAAGAGGTAAATAATGCATTGACTTCACAACAACATTCTTCCCACTGGAAACCCGCTTAAAATAATATTTTTCACAAAATGTACAACTTTCTAAATCTGCATCATCCTTATAATATAACATGCAACCATCTTCACAACAATCGGTTCTCATAAACGAAAGTCCTAACTTAGAAACCAATCTTTTAGCGTTATAGAAATCTTTAGGTATGTTGAAAGTTGAGTGAACTAGTTCACTCATAAGGCCAGTGAAAGAATCCATTCCTGCTTGAAAAATTTTGGTATCTGATTTGATACTTAATAATCTAACCGCAACAGACAACTGAGAGTGCATACTCCCTTCCCTTAGTGGATGACTAGCGGCCTCTAACTATTCATAAAAATATTTTGCCTCTTCGTTAGGAGGTTGTTCAACACTTTCATGAGTTTCAAAATCGAAGTGCATCCCAAAAGCATTCGCTACCATCTCATGGTATCTAGGATGTTAAACGCTATTCTCCACCGACCTACTACATTCACCAACAACTACGTTATAAAATACACCATCAGTACCATCAACCTCTCCATGGCTAGTCCACACAAAATAATTATCCATAAACCCCTTTCTATAAAGATGAGTCGTAACATCCTCTGAACCCAAAACTTTCGATCACTTGCACTTTGTACAAAGACACCTAATCATCCGTCCAATCCAAAATGGTTTAAGTGACATTGCATGCCTAATAAATTTCTTAACCCATTCTATAAATTCCTCCCTCAAAAATCCACGATTAGGATAATTCTTATTGTACATCCAACTACGATATTCCATCTACATAAAGAAACAACAAATTACATGTTATATTAATCATAATTCAAATTAATTTATAGAATTAAGTTACATAATAAACTTTAGTTATAAAGTACAACATTTACTTACTAGAATATTGAATTAGTTAAGCTATTCAACTAGACTAACTCACTAACTATTAATCATAATTAATAAACCCTAAATCATAATTTAATATTATACATCCAACTATGATATTTCATCTACATAAAGAACAAATATAGAATTAAGTTACATAATAAGTTTTAGTTACAAAGTACAACATTTACTTACTAGAATATTGAATTAGTTAAGCCATTCAATTAGACTAGTTCACTTATTATTAGTCATAATTAATAAACTCTAAATCATAATTTAATATGCCCTAAATCATGATTTTGTAAACCCTAAATCTAAAGAATTATAAATTAATAGAAATAATCCCAAAATCCCAAATTGTAAACCCTAGTTTATACAATTGAAAAAATTTAAATAATTAAAATTAACAAATGTAGATAACTAACCTTCAAAGAGAGGAGAGAGGTATGATTTTGGCGCGGCAGTGGGTGGCGAGGCAGTGGTGGCGGAGGAGCAGTGATGGCACAGCTGGGGTGGGACCAACGTAGAACGGGGAAAGACAAAGCGGGGGAATTTGATTTTGGGTGAGAAGGGAGTGATGAGTTGATTTGGGTTGGATTTGGGAAGCGTTCTCGGATGCGGAAGAAAGAGTGAGAGAAAAGAGAAAAATGGGCAAGAAACCCGTCTGTTGGTGCCCTAAATTAAGATTTTCCGATCGACTTCCATAAGAATTTACGGTCGGTATATTTAAGTTAGTGTTTGACCATTTGACCACACATTTCCGACCGAAATCGATCTGTATTTTAATTTTTAATATTTTTAAAATTAATTTAATGGAAATACCAACCGAAGACGGTCGACTTTAGTCAATTTATATAAATAACTTTTAAATTATATATATATATATATATATGTGTGTGTGTGTGTGTGTGTGTGTGTATAAATATATATACAATTTAGGATGTTATATATACGTAGATCGCAAGTAACAATAATCTATAAGTGTTTGACCTTTTTGACCACTAATACTGACCGATTTCGGTCGGTAACTTATTTGAAAACAAAATGTATAGTGCTATAAGATGTAGTGCTATATTAAAACATAAGTTGTAGCAACAACAACAACACACACACACATGTATGTATGTATATATATATATATATATGTGTATGTATGTGTTTATATATATATGTATATATATATATATATATATATATATATATATTTATATATATATATATATACATATATATATAAACACATACATACACATATATATATATATATATACATACATACATATATATTGTTTACCCTTAAAATTGGATAACAATTAAATTTGTTCGTAGTACTAAGGATCCGTAAACCAAATTGATACTCAAGAATAATGCGATAAAAGTAATTGTAATGTAAGAAAAAAGTGATGAAACCGTAGATTATGATGAGCAGTATGAAAGAATATAAATCCATTGTAGCAGTGACAATAATTTTATTAAGTAGCTGAAGAGGAAGAGTTTTTCTTGATAAAAATCAGATGCCTCTAAGTATGGACGAAAAATGCTTCTTATAGGCTAAAATCAGAATCCTAAACAAGGTAAATAACTGATTACAAGGTAAATCCCCTAAAATCCGGGGTGGGATCTCCCCAAATCGCGCTGTAACGGCTATGACGGTTGAGATAATTACTCCTGGCGAAATATCCGGTAACTGGCGAGATGTGCGGTTCGAAGCCGGTCTTCGATCCTTTAGTATCCCGGTCGGTCACGTCGATTCTTACCATCCCGGTCACTCCGGCTATCGAGCTTGACCTCTTGTTTTCGGACCGAATTAACTTGGCCTTGTACTGCCTCCGTTATGACTTCCTTTAGTTGGGTCTGGCCCGCTTGCACTTGATTATAACCGACCCGAATTCATGTAAAAGCATTTTACCCAATACAGATAGTCCCCTCGTTTATTAGAGAGTAAGGATAATAAACGATATGAATCTATGTTCTCAGATTCCTCGAAGCCTGCGACCGATATAATCATTGGTTAAGGCATGTGGACAACACCATATTGCAACTTGTTTTTGAAGGCAACAAGGGCGTGACGATACCCTCATGACGTCCGCAAAATGCCAAAATAATCAATCATCACAAGTCCCATCCTAGGTTATTGTGCACGCTGCAGGCAATTAATGCGTGCATTTAATGCTTGGTCGCCTCGTGCTTGGTGCCGCCGTCTTTGGTGGAGTATAAATAACCTTTTTACCTGCGGATTAACCTTTTCACCTTCACTTTCATTAAAGGAATCACTTCTTCTACTTTCTCTTTAGTTTCATCCTTCAGATAATTCACCAACCTTTGAATCCTTTGTTAGTGCTTGTCTCTATTACTTTAATGGCCAAACCTCAAAATCAGTACCTCCAAAGCAAAACTCACCCGCTGAGGCGGCCCATGCTGATCAGCCTTCTTCGGAACCCCCGTTGAAGGCTTTTATCCCTGTAGGATGTCCCACCAGCTCCAATTTTAAGGTCGAAAAGGCCTCCTCGGTGCCTGGTCGGGGCGAACCCGTGTGTGATTATATCAGCTCCATCACCCTCAAACATCTTGGTAGGGTGAAGGCAGAATGCCACTGGGAGGATAAGGAAGTGGTGGTCCCTTCTCCTAGCGAAGCCATTACCACGCATGTCGAGGGATACCTCAGCGTGTACACCTACCCTTTCACGATAGGGCCTATAGATCCGATAATAGTGGAATTCTGTAGGAGGTTCGAAGTTACCTTACGTCAAATCCACCCGTCAATGTGGCGGATTGTATATCTTTTCCGATTTTTTGTAGATAAGGTTGAGGGTGATCATCCTTTTACCCTCGACCATATACTTCGCTTGTATAGCCCTCGAATGTTTCGAGGGGGATTGATTAAACTGGCTCGTCGAGCCAGTAAAGCTCCCTTTTCGAGCATTGACGAGGATAGAGATTGGGGGTGGATGAGCAGGTTCGTCCGAATTAGGACCTTCGATCTGATTCCGGCCGATCGCATGCCCTTTCCCGAGAAATGGAATATGGATCGTAAGTACCTTTTCACATATTTCCCTTTTGCTATTGATTCTTGCTGTATAACTAAAAAACTTCATCGTGCAGCCGTCCCTCAAACTCCGGCCGCTATAGAGGATTTGATGGGATGGGTCGGAAAGATAGCGGCCCAACGAACCTACTCCGAACGGGCTTGGAGGGAAATTTCAAAAGGATTGTGGGAGGCCAAAAATCATGGTAAGTCCTCTTGACTGATCCCTTTAAAATAAGTCGAAAACCATATTTAACCCGGGCAACATGATTTGCAGGTCTATCCAAGGACGCCGAGCTCAGATCGGCAGCTACTGGAGCGGTCCTTTGCCCTCTCCCGACACCGGCCTCGGAAACAAAGGACAAAAGAGAGCCTCCTCCGGCGTCAGCCTTGGAAGCAAGGGACAAAAGAAAGGGAAATATGTGAAAAGGTACTTACGATCCATATTCCATTTCTCGG
>MCJB01049546.1:25235-84639 GCA_002018475.1 Nicotiana obtusifolia | reverse complement strand
TTTCTTAAATGAGACCATTTGTCTCATATTCTTTCAATCACTTCGAGTACATTTAACTCGACTTAATTTCACACAATATAAATAATGAAATAGCTCGGGGAAATAAAGTGAGTCATCACAGCATGCTTGAAAGATACTACAAAACCAAGAAAGTCTAATAATTCCATGAAGAACATGACTGAGTTGGTTGGCTATCACACTGCGGCGATTCAAAAGATGGAATTGCAAATGAGAGATCTTTCTCGTGAGCAATATCCACAACAGAAGGGAACACTCCCTAGTGATACGATTGCAAATCCAAAGGGAAGTGGGAGTGGCCCAACTTCCCATATCATGGCCATCACTACTAGGAGTGGTAAGATATTGCAAGGAAAGAATGAGCAAGCAGTTGATGTGGAAGAACTTGAAAAGGGAGTCGAAGTTGAAGAACCCAATGTTGCTGAGGTAAAGAAAACTCCAGAGGTTGTGCAAAACCGAGATGAGACCCGAGAAAGGATGAAGGAAAAAGCAGAAGAAACATCAAACATTCTTCTGCCGATTCCTAGACCCCCTCCTCCTTTCCCCCAGAGACTTGCAAGAAGAGTTGACGACAACAAGTTCGAGAAGTTCTATGATATTCTCAAACAGTTGTCTGTAAATATACCATTCTTGGAGGCTTTTCAGGAAATGCCCGGTTTTGCCAAGTATCTAAAGGATTTGATCACGAAGAAGAGAACCACCAAGAATGAGGTGGTGAATATGACTCACCGGGTTAGTTCTATCATTGCTACAAATCCAATTCAGAAGAAAGAGGACCCGGGAGCATTTACTATTCCGTGCATTATAGGAGTGCACGACTTTGCAAAAGCACTCTGTGACAACGGGGCCAGCATAAATCTAATGCCGCTTGCCATTTACAAACAAGCTGGATTAGGAATGCCAAGGCCGACGAGCATGAGGTTGCAGATGGCTGACCGTTCAATCAAGAGACCAGTCGGTATTGTAGATGATGTGATTGTGAAAGTTGGGAAATTTCATATACCAGCTGATTTTGTAATTTTGACTGTGCTGTGGACAAGGAAATCCCTATTATATTGGGGAGACCATTTTTAGCTACTGGAAGAGCCCTTATGGATTCGGAGCGTAATGAAATTAAATTCCGAGTGAACAACAAAGAAGTTACCTTCCAAGCTAGTAAGGGTATGAAGTTACCAAACGAGTACGAGAGCATTTCAGTGATTGGCATTGTTCATGAAGTAGATGATGCTGTTGAGATGAAGATGGAAGAGCAATGCCTAGGTGAAGCATTGACAGCTATATTGGTAAACTTCGATGGTGATGATATGGATGGCTTTATGGAGTCAGTGAATGCATTAGAGGGGCGTGGTTCTTACTCGTATACTCCACCAAAGCTTTCCCTTGATTTGGAAAATAGAGCTACACCTCCTGCAAAGCCGTCCATTATCAAACCACCTCTTCCTTCGCATTTGAGGTATAAATTTCTTGGCTTAAATAATACTTTACCAGTAATTGTTTCTTCGTTGTTGAATGATGTGCAGGTGGAACAGTTGCTAAAAGTTTTGAAGGAGCATAGACAAGCCATTGGTTGGACAATTGCGGACATTCGGGGGATCCCGGCTGGAATTTGTGAGCATAAGATTCAATTAGAAGGTGGGACAAAACCGAGTGTGGAACATCAACGATGGTTGAATCCGTCAATGCAGGAAGTGGTAAAGAAAGAGATAATCAAATGGCTGGACGCTGGGATAGTCTACCCAATTGCTGATAGTTCATGGGTAAGCCCGGTGCAATGCGTGCCAAAGAAGGGAGGCATGACTGTGATAAAAAATGAGAAGAACGAGCTTATTCCTACGAGAACTGTAACTGGATGGAGAGTGTGCATGGACTACAGGAAATTAAATAGTGCCACATGCATGGACCATTTCCCTATGCCTTTTATTGATCAAATGCTTGATCGGCTAGCGGGAAAGTCCTTCTATTGCTTCCTTGATGGATACTCTAGTTATAATCAGATCAATATCGCTTTGGAGGACCATGAAAAGACTAAATTCACATGCCCATATGGCACATTCGCTTTTAACCGGATGCCGTTCGGCCTATGCAATGCTCCAGCTACCTTCCAGAGATACATGATGTCTATCTTCTCCGATATGGTAGAGGACTTCCTTGAGGTATTTATGGATGATTTTTCGGTAGTAGGTGAGACGTTTGAACAGTGCCTGAGTAATCTCAAACAAGTACTCAAGCGATGTGAAGAGACAAACCTTGAGCTAAATTGGGAAAAATGCCACTTCATGGTGGATGAAGATATTGTTCTGGGACATAAAATATCAAGGTGTGGCATTGAGGTAGACAAAGCTAAAACAGAAATCATCTCTAGGCTTCCTCCATCCACGTCCGTCAAAGGTGTTCGTAGTTTTTGGGGCATGCCGGATTCTACAGGCGTTTCATTAAGGACTTCTCAAAGATTGCCAATCCAATGTGTAAACTCCTTGAGAAGGATGCCAAGTTCGTCTTTGATGAGAAATGCCTCACAGCTTTTGAGGAACTGAAGACTAAGCTCACCACGACACCCATTATTGTCACACCTGATTGGTCTCTTCCTTTTGAACTTATGTGTGACGCTAGCGGTGTAGCTATTGGAGTTATGCTGGGACAAAGACACAATAAAGTTCTTCACCCAATATACTGTGCTAACAAACATTTAATGGGGCGCAGATGAATTACACCGTAACCGAGCAGGAACTGTTGGCCATTGTGTATGCTTTCGAGAAGTTTCGTGCGTATCTGCTGGGCTCTAAAGTAATTGTGTAGACCGATCATGCAGCTCTCCGTTATCTGATGGCGAAGAAAGATGCAAAGCCGCGACTAATCAGTTGGGTTTTACTGCTGTAAGAGTTCGATTTCGAAGTTATGGATTGAAAGGGAACACAAAACCAAGTGGCAGATCACTTGTCTAGAATTGAAGAATCGGGGAGACTAAAAGGAGAGCTGGAAATCAATGATGCATTTCCAGATGAACAAATACTGGTGTTATCCAATTCCTTTGCACCATGGTATGCAGACATCGCTAACTACATAGTCAGCGATCTTATTCCGGACGGGTTGGAATTTTACCAAAAGAAGAAATTCTTGAGGGATTGTCGAAACTATTATTGGGAAGAACCCTTCTTGTTCCGTGTCTGTGCGGATAACATAATCAGGAGATGCGTGCCTGAGGAAGATATGCTACAAATTCTAAAAGCTTGTCATGACTCACCAGTTGGGGTTCATCATGGGTGGAATAGAACGGCAGCAAAGATCTTGGAATGTGGTTATTACTGGCCGACCATTTATCAAGACGCTAATCAGTTGGTAAAGTCTTGTGACCAATGCCAACGACAGGGCCCAATTTCTAGGAGGCATGAGATGCCTATGAACTTTGTGATGGAAATCGAACTATTCGACGTGTGGGGTATTGACTTCATGGGCCCTTTTATAAACTCATGTGGGATGAAATACATCTTAGTGGTTGTGGACTACGTGTCCAAATGGGTAGAAGCCATTGCTTTTCCAAACAACGAGGCTTGGAGTGTGACCGCGTTTCTAAAGAAGAATATTTTCACCCGGTTTGGCACCCCGAGAGCCATTCTCAGTGATGGGGGTTCACATTTCTGTAACAGAGTCTTTAAAGGTCTCCTTGACAAGTACGGTATCAAGCATAAGGTTGCCACACCCTATCACCCACAGTCGAGCGGTCAAGTAGAGGTATCCAACAGGGAAATAAAGAGCATACTAGCAAAGACGGTGAATGCAAATAGGACCGACTGGTCAAAGAAGCTAGATGATGCTCTATGGGCATACCGCACAGCGTACAAGACCCCTACCGGTACATCCCCTTATCGGCTAGTGTTCGGAAAAGCTTGCCATTTACCTGTAGAACTTGAGCATAAGGCTATGTGGGCATTAAAAAGATTAAACATGGACTGGGCAGAGGCTGGAGCTCTAAGGCTAGCACAATTGAATGAAATGGAGGGAGTTCCTTCTTCATGCATATGAAAGTGCAGCAGTATATAAAGAAAGAATGAAATTTGTCCATGACAAAAAGATCTTAAAAAGAGAATTCAAGGCAGGGGATCTGGTATTGCTTTTCAACTCAAGACTAAAACTATTTCCGGGGAAACTAAAGTCTAAATGGTCAGGCCCTTTCAAAGTTGTTGATGTCTCTCCCTTTGGAGCTGTTGAACTAGCATCGGAGGATGGGCTCCGCACCTTCAAGGTAAATGGACAAAGAATTAAGCATTACCTGGGAACAGAAGGAGAGAAGCATTTGGTAGAGCAGCTGGCTCTAAAGGATGGTCCATGCCCAACCATGGAATGATTTCAGAGGCGTCCTAGCTTCATCGTGCCGCAACGTTAAATCAAGCGCTTCATGGGAAGCAACCCATGTGTGGTACCATTTACTTTTGCTTGTTGTTGTACCTTTATTTAAGTTTTGATATCATAGTTGTACTTAGGGCTATTTGAAGGTTGTTTTAGAATGCAGGAGTTTGACAAAAGGACACAAAATTGAAAAGGAGTTCTTGAAACTGAAGAAAATCAACAATGTGAAAAATGCTACACAAATGCGATCGCATTATCAATATGCGAGCCGCATTTGTGCCGCAAACTGAAGCAAAAAGTTGAATAAACATAGCTGTCATAAATGCGACGATGAACAGTATTTTGCGGATCGCATTTGGGTTATGCGGTCCGCATTCTCATCGCAAACAGAGACAGAAGTTTTGGCTCAAAACAATGACATAAATGCGGTGAGGTAGCCTACTTTGCGATTCGCATTTACAATATGCGATGACTTAATCATCGCATACTGACAGATACGTGTCCGCATTCCCTCCTCTTCTAAAACCCTTCAACCTAGTATATAAAAAAAAAAAAGAAAAAAGAAAAAGAGAACACAATAGAAACGAACAGCGATTGACATTATCGGAGGAAATTGAATTTCAAGCTTACCAAACATCAAAGTGCTGATTAAAAGTTGTCCTAAATCCTCAAATCTTCTTCCTAGGTATGTTCGACCTTGGCTATATGTTTAATTTTAATTTTGCAAGTTAGGTTGGGTGTTTCAATGGAGTTTTTGAACTTTTTGAGGGATGAAGACAAGAATCTAGGGTTATAATTCTTGGGGGATGAACATACTTGTGTATCTAATGGTATTGCGGTCCACAAAATCAAAATGTGGACCGCACTTTGACCGCATCCCTAAAACCTAGATATCTGAGGAAGCCAACAAATGCGGTGCCTTTGCGATTGCATAATGACTATGCGGACCGCAAAGGCATAGCAAATAGGGCCAGAACATTTTGAATAGCACCATCAATTTCTGCGATAAGTTTGCGATCGCATATCTCACTTTGCGGTGAATATGCAATCGCATTTGTGTTCAGCCAACAGGCCTGTGCATAAGAGCATTCTGCGATGGTTATGTGATTCGCATAGTGGTTATGCGATTCGCATATTCCACCGCAGAATGAAAACTGGTTAAGCACACCTAAAAATGCGACGAGTTTGCGGTTCACATAGTGATATGCGACCGCAAATCACGCCGCATTTCTGTCAGTCTATGTTGATTCATCCTGTTTTGCTTTTCTCTACTGATGCCAATGTCGCTTACATCTTACCCTCATGCAGATATGGTAGCTAAAAAGCACTCCTCAAAGAGAAGGCCGTCATCTGCTCCTACCACCGCACAAACCAAACGTGTCAGAGTGGAATCAAATTTGCCAAGCACCTCCCAGTCTGATGAGGAGGAACACTTGCCTGAAGTTGATCTGGTAGCTGAGGCCAGAAGGAAACGCGGTGATGACCTTCAGCTTCGATTCGGGGTCAAAGGTTCCAGGACGCTGTTTAGGGAGGGGCTAACAAAAAGGAAAATCTTGGGGGAGAAAAAGTTGAGTTTGAATGGATTACAGGAACAGTACCCTCATATTCTCGACAACATCAAAACGAGAAAATGGGAGTACTTCACTAGGGACCCTAAAGAATACAATGAGTTAATGGTCTGGGAATTCTATGCATCTTACGGAGCTTCACGAACGAGGTACCATAGACGCAACAGAAATTCACTGGCATCGTCCACGTTCAGGGAAAGGCTGTGTTTTGCGATAGTGAGCATATTAATGAACTCTACTTTCCCGATTGGGAATCAGGCACAGCTGACAAACTCGGACGGTCAACGAGGGATATCGATATCACTCGTATCAATGATTCTGCTGCCCTAACGGAGACCCCAATCCAGGACATTGACTCCCAAAATCTCCTATCTCCCCAAGATCCAGAAGCCTCCACTGCTGCTACAGAGACTACACCCCCATCCACCACGGCTCCATCTTCTTCAACAATGCCAGACCTTTCAAGACTTGGTCTAATTGCACACCACGCCAATGCCAAAGTGGACCAACTCTTGAAAACTCTGCCTCACCTGATCAAACAAGCCCTGACTCCAATTCAAACGTCAGTGACTGCTCTCCAACAACAACAAACATTGTTCGGAGATCGTTTGCACAAACTTGAGTCTAGGGTTGAACAAATAGAAAGAGGTGAAGTTAGGAGTTTACCCCAGATAAGGGAGGAAGTAAAATCCATGAAGAACGAACTCTAGAAGATGCAAAATTTGGAGTTCGACATAACATCTCTCCTCCCCAAAGAGGGCAACCAGAGTGCAGACATTGCTGCACCAGACTTGGGCTTGGACTTCACTACTCTAATGGCAGACATTGCACTTTCGTCTGCCAAAGTGTCTCATCCTCCAGCTCCTCCGGTACCGGTAGATATTACTGATGATGAGACATCGGGGCAGTCATCGGAGTTAGAAAAGGAGGAGTCAGAGGATGCAAGTTCATGGTCCGATGAGGCTAATGACCCTAAGGAGAAGGGCAAAGCAATTGCAGCGCCAACAGTGGAGGAAGAAGAGCACGCAGATATTGAGAGGGCCATACAGCACTCGCTAGCAGATGTGGCCGCCCTTACAGACTCATCGGCCACACAGCCACCAGTGGGCAAAGCTAGCAGCTCAGCAGCCCCACCACCTGCTCCAGTTCAGTCTCACAGCCCTCCTGCCGCTCCAGAGGATTCCTAGGCTACTGAATCTCTTCGCGCAAATGCTCCCCAGGGAGCCCCTTGCACTCTATCTTCTTTTCTTATGAATTGGGGATAATGCATGATTTCGGTTGGGGGTGGTAGCCTTATTTGTGTATTTGATCTATTTTCTGGCATGTTTAGTGACATTGATAACTGTAAAATATGTAGTAATGATTAATGATTTATGTATATATGCTGTTGTAGTTAAATAGTTAGTGAAATGAAGTTTGTCAATAAAATCCCCCTGTTTTTTCTTTACCGGGTTCTTTTTCAAGGGAGTAATAGTAGAACCGGGTTTATTAAAATGAGATATATTGACCGGGATGGTGAAATTGTTTAGTATCAAGTATGTGAATCTGTGTGTGGAGTATACCCTCGTTAACAAATCAACCATGTGAACTTGAGGCTCACTCTGTAACTCTAGGTCCACCTAAAGTCGTGTATGTATACATGAGGAAAGCCTCGAGTGACCAAATGTTAACTCTAAAGCTGTAAACTATGTTAACTGAACAGATTGTGTGCCAATGTGTGTGAGCTCTTTGTTTAAATAGTTCTTGTGTTCGCTACTGCCATCTAGAACTTGCCCGGTTGGTTTTTTGCCGCTTATTATAAGTACACTGAGTTGGAGAGAGGATCTTAGGCATTCTTTGTTTATTTATGAAACCTTTCTATTCTTTTTAGCCTACCTGTGCATAAATAATATCACTAGTACCCTATTTGATCCTTTTAGCCTTTTTCTTGGCCTCCGCATTACAAACCTTTCCCGTTCGTAAAACAATGACCTCTTTTGAACCCGTTCCTCCTTGAACATTGAGAACAGGGCTAAAAGCCTAAGTTGGGGGTGTGGGTCAAAATAAAAATGGATAAGGCTGTGAAATGAGGGTGAGAGCCTGCTAATGTGAATTTATGAAAGCTCCAAAAAAAAAAAAAAAAAAAAAAAAAGAAAGAAAGAGAAAAAAAAAAAAAAAAAAAGAAAATAGTTATATATGTATTTACAATAATGGAGCTCTGAAATAGATTAGAGAGGTATTTAAGGCGGGCCACTTTGGGAACTAAACACCATTGAGGCTATGGGGTTGAAAAGAAGCGAAATGTTAAAAGAAAGAAGAATGTAATTAGTGTTCAAGGAGGATGTAGTCACTCATATCTAAATATATATCCTACCCTTCCTTAAACCTACATTATAAGCTTACAAAGTCCTTATGTGATCTCCAACTGAGTGTTCTTAGAAGTAGGTGACGAATTAAAATAAGGGCAAGCATATGGTATGGCATGTGGTGACACTTGAAATTTTGTTCTGAGAGTGAGTGTATTTGCATTTGAGTTCCTTTGTATTGTTATGATAAATATTGTGAGAGTGGGACTTTCTTTCCAGTGAGGGCACATAAACTGCTAGGTTGATAGAAAGTTGAGTTTTGAGTAAAGCATAAGTGCGTTCAACTGAAGGTAGCCTTTAGTTAATTTGTTGAGGCTCAAAGTTCACGAGCTGATTGGTTGTCCTTAAATATACTGATGATTTAAGGAGGGTAAAGTATTCAAAGAAATATACTTGAGATACTAACAACAAACACCGTCCATAGTCAGTATTGTTTCATGTTTGATAAGTAGAGTCTAGACTAGGATAGTATCGTTTTAGTTGCTTGAGGACAAGCAAGAATTTAAGTTGGGGGTGTTGATGTGCCGGGTAATTTCGGCAGATTTTGATACTACTTGCTTAGAGTTTAACTTGTTTTATGTGCAAATTCTACCGATACTTATGTAATTTTAAAGTATTTGTAGAACATCGAGTGTAAGGACCCAAAAGCACGGAAAAGAGCTAAAAAGGCCAACTAAAGACAAGAAAAGACTTAATAGCATCATAGATATGAGTATGCGATCGCAAACAGCGAATGCGGACCGCATAGCTCACAAGCAAATCGCAAATTTGCATTGTGAAATCGCAAATCCAAGCAGAGTTTCTGGGTGAAAATCAGGGTGAAGAATGCGATCGCATAATCGATATGCGAACCGCAATTACAGTATACGACGAAGGCAAATCCTGGGGTTAGAAATGCGACGGAGGAAGAAGATTTGCGAACCTCATTTCTGTTTTGCGACAGAAAAGCGATCTGCATTATTACACCAGGGGAAAATTAGTCTGGATTTCGCCTCGGGTTTTGGGCCTTTATAAATAGCTTTAATAGGGTTTTGTGAGGGACATCTTGTCAGAATTGAGAGTACAAAGTACGGGCAATTAACTAGTTTGAATTCTTGGAAGCTTTTGGGATCAATTACTTTCTATTTTGTAAGATTATGACAATTACTATTCTTTCTTATTCAATGTTCAGCATGAGTAGCTAAATTTAAACACTAAGGTTGTGAACCCTAGATGGGTACAATGTTAGTGAGATTTTGATATTGAATATGATTTCAACGGATGATTGATATTTTTTTACTTCTTATTCTTCAACAATTGTTAATGGTTGCAAACATTAACGAACGCCAATTAATTCTATCTTTGCTTGGGAAAGTGGGATAGAATTTGGTTGAAGTAAATAACAAAGACGCAAGGGTTTAAACCTTATTTAATAAAATCGCTTAGGAATAAGTGGGTTTTAATTTGACATTAATTGATTTTTCTTAATCACAACTCTTTTATATTTGGGAAAATCCTAAAGAGGATACATTATCAAATTATTGAAAAATATTGGGTAGTAAATTAGTTATCAATTGCATATTAAGAAAGTTGTTCGTTGGAACTATACAATATTAATATCAATAGCATTGTACTACATAAAGGAGAACACAACCTTGATTTCTTTAATTCATATTATTCACATTCACAATATTGCAATCAGTTTTCGTTTACACTTAAGTTCAATATTCCTTTTTATTACAATTACTTGATAAAATTACGACTTAGTCAAGTATTATACTAATTAGATAAACGTTTCACACCTATTCCCTGTGGGATTCGGCCCCAACCTTGTTGGGTTATTATATTTGACACCGACCGCTTACACTATTCTTAAGGTGTAATTTGAGCGTATCAAGCAGCCGTTGAAGAGGAGATCCATGAGGCTGATGCCTTTCAGGCCCGGGGGGTTGATGAGGAGACCGGGGCCGAGACTTCCCGAAATGGCGGCCACGACCCGAAGGAGGCACATGGCATAATATAGATTTCAGGGTTGACTTCCTATACCGAGTCCATTCTCAAGGAAGCTCGAGCAGGAAAGAAGAGGTCTAACGAAGGAACTCATGGCACGGACGATCCCCTTCATTCCTTTTTGATGGTGTGGACTCGTCCGTTTTGGTGGATTTTTCCAGGCTTGGCAACCTGGAGGTGCCGAGAAAGGGGCCATCTTTAGAAGTCGGGGGGCTGAATTTAAGCCCGAAGTTAGTCAACCAATTCTCTGCCCCGAGCGTAGATCCTCGCCGCAAGAGGTCGATAATCATCACTATCCCGGAGGATGCCCAGGTTCTTTCTGCTCCCATGGGAGTAGAGAGCCACCTTCGATGCCTGGTGACCAAAGAAGACCAAGCAAAAATGAACGAGGTGGATATACCGTGCCTAGGCGCAGCAGGCACTGAATCGAGTAAGGTATCATTACGATCTTTCGACCTTTGACTTAATCCTTAATATTTCTCACGTCTTCTTTCTTTTACCCTTTCTCATGCCTCCATCACGAAAGCTTTCTTCGGTATCGGGCAGAGTTAACCATCTCGAGGTTGAGATCAAGGAGCTTGCTGAGAAAAGATATACTTATAAGCTTCTCAGTGAGCAACACGAAGGGGTCTTCAAGAATCTCCAAGCTGAGCTGGATGCGGCTTAGAAGGAGCATGCCGACTTGGTCGAAAAGGTAAAGGTTTTCGAAGTTAGCAGTGAGGATTTGGCCATGGAGACTAATGACCAAATCTCGCAGGTTCAGTAGAAGATTGACCGGATCAACCAACTCCGAGCTGAAATGAACGAGGTCCAACCCATGGCCAATGTTTGGAAGGGCAAAATGGACCGGCTGGCTTCGAAGAACGAGACCGCCCAGGCACAGCTGGCATTGGTAGAAGTTCAAATCCGAGTGATAAAAGATAAGGCCGATAAGCGAGCCCAGCTGAACGAGGAACTCTGAGCTCAACTGAACTCGGCCCTAGCGTAGATGCGCACAACCTCCACCGATGCTGAAGAGATGGTGGCCCAGTATAGGGCCGATGTCGAGGCATCCAAGGCCCATCTGAAAACTATTGTTAAGTACATGAAGCGGTTGTCTTGAAGGGAGACCCTCGAAGAGATCCATGCCCGAGGCTTCGACCTATCTGCTGAGATCGAGGAGGCAAAAAGGCTCGAGGTCGAGGCCAAGAAGCTGGCTGATCCCGAGGATGAAGAAGGCTCCAAGGGCTCCAACGAACCCGACGATGAAGAAAGCCCCCATGGCTCTGGTAACGAGGCGGCTTCTAGTGAAGACTGGGCGTCTGCCTTAGGAATTTTTTGTGTTTGTTTTTGCACCTTGTACATTTATTTTCTGAGGTTGTTTTCAATTCTGGAATGTATATATAATTTTTTTTCCCTTTTGGCAATTTTCAAGTCTATTACCTTTAGCATCCTTTTTACAATTATAAAGATTTCAAACGCCTTAGCATGGAATACGTAGTAATAAGTTGTTTTTCGGAGGTCAGAACAAGACTTGTTCTCGATACAAATTTTGTTTGAAACTTGTGGGGGCTTGGAATGACCAAAAGCTTTCCCTGAAATGCTTGTTTAAATGTTTTTAGACTATAATTTTTCCGAGGGTAATCTTTGAACCGATTTGAAATTTTGAAGGCCTTATGTTTTGATTACGGCTTCGGACGTCTCCGAGCCGCTTTTAGGATAGCCATAGCCTTTTAGGTTTGGGAACTGCCTAATAGGTCTTGTGCCTCTAGGTTTTGATAATCCGAGCCGTCTGAACTTATCAAGGATGGCAGTACCCGAGTGGGGGTAGCCCCTTGGGCTCGGATACAAGTGGCCCTTGGACTTGATAATTATCGAGCAATAATAGCCCTTAGGCTCGATACTTTTAAGAAGCAAAAAATGTTTGTTAGCAAGGTAGAAACTTTCTTTCATTTTTGTGCGTAACGTACAAGATTGTATAAAAGCTCATGTTGCGGCCGGTATGACCTACGTGGGCACGATTCATTTGATTGTTTGGCCCTTACAATGAATCCTAACTATCGATCCTAGACTGATCGAGCACAAAGTTTCCTTCCTTGCTAAAAATCATAACCCGAGGGTGATGGCCCCCAGTATTCGAGGTCGATCATCGAGAGGGCTAGGATACTGTTGACGTGACCATCGACTCCGATTCAAAACCGGTCTTCGATTCTAAGTTAGCGCGATCCACTGTTCCCTCGTTGAAAACCTTGTTAAAAAACTCATTTGGGAGAAAACCAATTCAAGGAAAAAAGAGTACAACGCGTGCTTTCAAGCCTAACAACTACATCATCCTTTGGCTGTTGCCTGTAAGTGTTAGTCTACTTCGCAATATATTTATAAATAAAAAAGAATGAACGGGGTCGTACCCTAGCAGTAGTATCGTTTTAAGTGGGTCACGTTCCAATTGTTCGGTAGATGCTCATCGTTCCGTGCTTCGAGTTTGTACGAACCTTTATCGGTAATCTTGATAATTCAATTTGGACCTTCCCAATTCGGTCCCAGCTTCCCTTCGTTCAGATTCTAGGTGTTCAGTGTCACCTTTCTTAACACCAAGTACCCTATACTAAAGTGTCGGAGGTTGGCTCTCCGGTTGTAATACCTTTCGGTTCGCTATTTCTGGGCGGCCAACTGGATGAGGGCGGCCTCGCGCCTCTCATCCAATAGTTCCAGGCTCGTGCTTGTAGCCTCATTATTCGACTCTTCGATCACATATCGGAACCTGAAACTCGGTTCTCCTACCTCGATCGGTATTAGTGCTTCGGCACCGTACACCAGCAAAAACAGGGTGGCCGGTACTAGACTTTGAGGTCGTACGGTATGCCCATAGGACTTCGGGCAAAATTTCCTTCCATTTTCCTTTGGCATCGGTCAACCTTTTCCTGAGGTTTTGGAGTATGGTCTTGTTTGTAGACTCTGCCTGCCCGTTCCCACTAGGGTGATAGGGTGTTAACAAGATCCTTTTGATCTTATGGTCCTCAAAAAATTTGCTTACTTTGCTGCTAATAAACCGTTTCCCGTTGTCGCATACGATCTCGGCCGGCATCTGAACCGACATATTATGTAGTCCCAAATAAAATCAATAACTTCTTTTTCTCTGAATTTCTCAAATGCCTGAGCTTCAACTCAATCAGAAAAATAGTCAGTCATAAATAATATAAATTGAGCCTAACCAGGTGCCCATGCCAGGGGACCGACAATGTCCATTCCCCATTTCATGAATTGCCAAGGTGACAAGACCGAATGTAGTAGCTCCCCGGGCTGATGGATCATTGGTGCGTGCCTCTAACAGCCGTCGCATTTTTGTACGAACTCCTTCGCGTCTTTCTCCATGTCGATCCAATAATAGACGGCTCTAATTATCTTACGAACCAACGATTCGACCCCCGAATGGTTCCCTTAGGTATCTTCGTGAACTTCCCTCAAAACATAATTCGGTGTTTCCCCGCCCCAAACATATGGTGGGTGGGCCATCGAATGTTCTTCCGAATAGGGTGGTATCTTCGGACAGGCTGAACCTAGCCGCCTTCGTGTGCAGAGCTATCGATTCTTTCTGATCAAAGGAAGCTTCCTGGTCTTCATATAATCTATATACTTATTTCTCCAGTCCCAGGTTAAGCTTGTCGAGTTTATCTCGACGTGGCCTTCTTCCTTTACCGATTTCATGAGTTGTACAGCCGTTCCCCAGCTAAATTCATTGTCATCAACCAACAACCCCAAGTTAAAAGAGCATCGGCTTCGCTATTTTGATCCTGAGGCACGTGTTGTGGGGTCCACTCCTTGAATCGATGTAGCATTACCTATAGTTTATCCAAGTACCTTCGCATTCGTTCCTCTTTTACTTCGATTGTCCCATTGACTTGAATAGCATTTAGCTTCGATCGCTTCGGTCTCTAGGCTTTTAGCCAATTTGAGACCTGCAATTATGGCCTTGTACTTGGCCTCATCGTTAGTCAATTTCACAATTCTAATAGATTGCCTAACTACGTTACCAGTGGGTGGCTTCAACACGATACTGAGTCCAGAATTTGCGTTCAAGGCACCATTTGTAAAGAGGGTCCAGATCCCCGAGGAGGTCCCCAAGGTGAACAACAATTCATTTTCGACTTCATGTATTAAGGCCGGCGTGAAATCGGCCACGAAGTCTGCCAATATTTGAGATTTGACGGCGGTTCGGGGTCGATATTCAATATTGTGCCCGCTAATTTTCACGGCCCATTTGGCCAATCGTCCTGAGATCTCGGGTTTGTGAATTATGTTCCTCAATGGGTAAGTAGTTATGACACATATGGGATGACATTGAAAATAGAGCCTCAACTTCCTAGAGGCGCTTAGCAAATCGAGCGCCAATTTCTCTAGGCGAGGATACCTCATTTCGACCTCGCCTAGCGTCTTGCTAACATAATATATAGGAAATTGCGTACCTTCTTCTTCTCGGACTAGGACTCCACTTACCGCAATTTCGGATACCGCTAAGTACAGGTACAACTACTCGTCTGCCTTTGGAGTATGAAGCAAGGGTGGACTCGAAAGGTACCGTTTGAGTTCTTCCAAAGCTTGTTGGCACTCCGGGGTCCACGAGAAGTTATTCTTCTTCTTTAATAATGAGAAGAACCGATGGCTCTTATCAGAGGACCTTGAAATAAACCGACCTAGGGCGGCTATGTGCCAGGTTAGCCTTTGGACGGCCTTGACATTGTTCACCACGGTGATGTCTTCTATGGCCTTGATTTTGTCGAGATTGATATCGATCCCCCGGTTAGACACCATGAATCCAAGGAATTTCCCGGACCCGACTCCGAATGCACATTTCTCCGGGTTAAGCTTCATATTGTATTTCTTTAGTATGTTGAAGGTTTCCTACAAATGTTCGAAATGGTCCTCTGCTCGCAGAGACTTAACTAACATGTCGTCAATGTAAACCTCCATTGATTTTCCTAGTTTCTCTTCGAACATCCAATTTACTAGGCTTTGGTAAGTGGCACCGGCGTTTTTTTGTCTGAACGGCATTACGTTATAACAATAGGTGCCGTATTTAGTAATTAAGTAAGTCTTTTTTTAGTTGCCCGTGTCCATTTGGATCTGGTTGTACCCCTAATAAGCGTCGAGAAAGTTGAGTATCTCGTGGCTGGCAGTCGCATCGATCATGCAATCGATGTTAGGCAAAGGAAAAGAGTCCTTAGGGCATGCCTTGTTCAAGTCTTTGTATTCAACACATTCTTAATTTATTTCCCTTTTTAAGCACTACCACTACGTTTTCTAACCAATCTGGATACTTATGTTCCCGAATGGAACCTATTTTAAGGAGTTTGGATACCTCATCTTTGATGAAAGCATGCTTGACTTCAGACTGAGGCCTCCAATTCTATTTAACCGGGTGAAATTTCGAATCCAAGCTCAGCTTGTGGGTAGTTATTTCCAGCGGTATCCCTCTCATGTCAAGATGGGATAAGGCGAAACAATCTATGTTAGCTATAAGGAATTCAATGAATTTTTTTCCTGAGTTGGGGAGTTAGCCCTGTGCTCAGGTATACCTTCCGATTGGGAGGGTGCTCGATCAATCTGACTTGCTCCAGCTCCTCAACAGTTGACTTGGTGGCATCGGAATTGTCAGGGCTATGAAAGACCTAGGGACTCCATAATCGTCGTCCTCGCCTGTCTCTTGCCTTTTTGGCTCGATCTGGGCTGGTGTCGGTGAATGCTATTTGGTTTCTTCCTTGGTGTCCGAACTCGGGTTCTTTGATGTCGAGAGTGCGGATATCGGGACTACCTCATTAACCGCGAATATTTCTTTTGCGGCCGGTTTCTCCCCGTAAACTATTTTGATTCCTCTCGGTGTGGGAATTTCAATGCCTGATGTAGCATCGTGGGTACTGTCCTCATGTTGTGAATCCATGGCCTCCCGAATAGAGCATTGTATCTTATACCTCCTTCGATCACGTAGAACTTTATTTCCTGAACGATTCCGGCGTTGTTTACTGGCAGGGTTATCTCCCTTTTAGTGGTCTCGCATGCCATGTTAAATCCGTTTAAAACTTGAACTGTGGGAATTATTTGGTCTTGTAGACCTAGCTGTTCCACGACCCTCGATCTAATTATATTGGCTAAGCTACCTGGATAATTTAACACCCCCTTAACTCGAGAGTTATTTATGGGTACGAATATTACCAGTGCATCATTGTCTGGTTGTACAATGCCTTCAGCGTCCTCGTCATTTAAAGATACGGTTCCCTCCGTTACGTAATCTCGAGTCCATTTTTCCTTGTAATGGACACTTTAATGCGCTTTAACATCGGCCCTTGGGGACGTCAACTCCTCCAATGATCATGTTAATGACGTGCTTAGGTTCTTCTTGCTCGATTTGCTTGTTGGATTCCCCATTCCTGAAGTGAGTTTTGGCTCGATCACTCAAAAACTCTCGGAGGTGTCCGTTATTCGAATAATTGGGCTACTTCTTCTCTCAGTTGTCGGCAGTCTTTAGTTTTGTGTCCGCGAGTGCCATGATATTTACACATTGTGTTGGGGTCCCTTTAGGCAAGGTCAGTTTGCAATGGTCGAGGCCACTTAGTATCTTTGATTTGTCCGATGGCTGATACGATTCTGGCAACATCGACGTTGAAGTTGTACTCCGATAACCTTGGTGCTTCCTTAGACCCGATGGGTCTCTCAAAACCATTTTTGCTCATGAGTCCGTGGTTATTATGACCTCGATCGGTTCTTCTTTCACTCCTTGCAGGGTTGCGTCTGGACCCATTACTCTTTCGATCTCCATTGTATGGTTGATACCAATCTCTATTCGATCTTGGTTCATGATCGACAGTTCTTTTGGATCTGTCACTAGTCCTGACGGGATAAATGGATCCCGAAGGGGCCCCGAGCTGATCGTCTTCGACCCTGATATTTGATTGGTACCTGTTATGGACGTTGGCCCAAGTTACTGATCTCGTCCAATTTCACTCCTCAATTCGAGGTTATGAAAATAGTCGATGCAATAATAATATCCAACAAGAGTCAGGGTCGAATTCTGCAAGGAGCTATATGTGTGGGAGTAACTAGTATATATCGTATTGTGTTTGTTTGTGTATCTAAATTTGCACTTCCGCAAAATTGGGTTGTTTTAAAGTCTAATTTAAACTACAATTGCAATTTAAGAAATAGAACTAGAAAATTATTTTTGTTGTTTTCAAATATTGTAAAAAGCCTAGGGCTATGACCTTCACCTAGGTGTTTGCCTAATGGGATATAAACTTTAAAGCTTATTTTATTGGTCGGAGTATATTATAGCTATCAACACTCAATACCTCTCGGTCAGAGAGTGATTTTGTTCAATTTGGCTTTCTCAAGTCCAAATGGGTATTAAACAAAACGGTTGATAAAAGCTCAAGTCGGGTTGTTACTATGTCTAGGTTCAATCCTTCAATTGGGCTTATAAATCTCTCAATTGACCTAATTTCTTGTTAGCTAAGTTTTCCTAGACTAAGTCTCTCTTTCTCAAGTAGAGACCAAGTCAAATAGGTATGAACCAATGTTTGCAACCATTAATTTCACAAATAAAAGTAAGAACAAGGCTAAATAATAACCACTCAACCATAAACAAGCAATAAATTAAACATCCATTAAGTTTACACACTAGGGTTGGGTCACAACCCTAGTGAAAATCTAGCTACTCATGCTTTGAATGGAAGAAATAGAAGAAGAAATGATAATTAAACTCATATTGCGAATTAAAATGATAAAACATATGTTCAAATAGCCCAAAATATGAAAAACTACTAAAAGGAGTAAAAGAAAGCGGCTACAATAGCAGCTGATGTCAAAAGTTAACCTAAAATGTGAAATTTGTCTATTTATACAGGGCTGGAAATTTCGGACAAAAATGCCCTTTTGGAGGTTCTGCGGCCGCACAATTCCATGTGTGGTCCGTACTTTTCTTCATCTTGACAGGATTAGAAGTCTGCGGCCATATAATTCTGAACTGTGGCCGCACTGCACTCTTTCTGCGGTCCGCAGATTTGTAACTGTGGTCGCATCTTACTCTTCTATGGTCCGCACAATTTAAGTGCGGCCGCATAGCTCTTCTTCTGCGGTCTCACAATAATTGTGCGGCTCGCACTTTTGATGGACTTCAAATGCAGATTCTCTGAACTTTGTTCTGACTCAGCTTCTGCGACCGCACAATTCATGTGCGGACCGCACTTTGCAGTAGTCTCTGATGGATTTTCCTTCATAACCTGCTGCCGTAGATGATATTCTGCGGTCCGCACTTCTGAGCTTTTGTGCCTTTTTTGTTCTTGAGTTCAAATTACTCCTTCTTGAGTTGGATTTCATTTCGTGAGTTCATCTTCCAATATTCCTGCAATCAAGCACATTTCATCATTTTTCGAGAATACAATTAAACGCTTTTGGACTAAAACGAAAGTTAAATGGCACTAATAAGTAGTCCAAATCCCCATTTATCAACTCCTCCAAACTTAAGCTTTTGATTGTCCTCAAGAAAATAAAGTGATTCTCACCTCCACAAGTTATGAGCCAGTGAACCATTCATACATCAATTGGGACTAACAATTACCCACACCACTTATGAATTATCAACAAGGCAACAAGTTAAACTTTTAAGCACAAATAGTTCTAATGTGACACTTGAGCATCAAGAGTTGACTTTATTCATCAAGGAAGCTCGCTATTTTATATAGGTCATTGTGGATGCCAAACTCCTCCTTCTCTACTCTCTGTTTGCCTATCTCACTTAAGAATTTAGTATTCAATCCAACGATTCGCGAAAGGTTCACACATCTCCCTCAAAAGAATGTCGTAAATACGGCTTTAAGTACCATAGGCTTGCTCCTCATGTATATCACCACTAATGTAAGCTCACTCAGCTTGAAATCACGTAGAGTTTTTTTGGAATGCAAGGAAGGCTTTTGGACTAAGGTTAGATATGCTATGATAGAACGGGTTCATCTTTCCTTAAGCACTCCATTTTCTTTTCTAGGCTCATGCTTTGTCAATTCTTTGAGGCATTTTCTTTTCCTTGGAAGAACTAGAGACTTAACATCACTCTTTCTTGATCATGACATTCATTTTCTCCCTCTTTGATTTCTCCATGCTTTGCATCATTACTTTTCTTTGAATCCCTTCGACTCCTCAACTTATTCACTTTCTTTTTGCATTTTTCTTTTTGTTCTTTCCTTTTCTTGCCTTTCCTTATCTTCATTTCCTTTCTCTTTTTGTGCCTTGATACCTTTTTCAAGTTCCTCGTCTCTCCTCCCAAACTTACATTTTTAGTCAATTACTTCATAAGAGTGTCAAAGGAAATCTCGGATGCCAAGAGAGGGTCACGACAAAACGGGTAAAGGCTTGTAATATGGTTATCAAATGAGAAAGGTTTTTAGGCTCAAATGGGTTGACTAGGGATAACAACATTGGTGGACAATGGAGAACTTCAAGTGGGACAAGGAGAGCCTGCAATCACTCCTCAAGCCAAGCAAAACTTAAAATTTCGCGTAGAAACACATTCGGGGCAAGTTCTAGACCATTCGCACGGGTACTTGGACTTACAACAAAAACATCTCACCTCTCACGCAGTTGGATTGTTAAAGAGGATAGAGTCAAGGGCCCACAATGACTATATTCAAGATTGAAAATCACTATGGTTCGATTAAACAACTCGATGATAGCCTAAGTCAACACAAGAGTCACAAGGTCACTAACTAGAGCTATTTCTTTCCAAAAACCTTGTTTTAAACCATAAGCATGTAGTTAAGTGTGTTGGTACCAAGTGAAGCATGTTTGAATCTTTCGAGCATGACTCAATTAGGTCTTTTTATTCATTACTACTACTTATTATTACCTAAACACCAAAAACGGACTCAATCCCTTAAGAAAGTTGTCACACCATTCATCGTTGGGAAGAGTCACCCGGTTCACACAAAAACTACCTTTAGAAAGTATCGTGGCATTAAGAAAACCAAAGGCTTATTATCCACTAAAACATAGAAACAAGCTATTAAATAAATTAAAAAAAAGCTACTAATTCAAGAAGAAAACAAACATAAAGATAAAGAAGCTACGAAGCAAACTATTGAAAGCGTAATGAATATACATAATGAGAGATAAGATGGAATATATACATAATGAGAAAGAAGAAGAAAATAGTAATAAGTAAATTACAGGCCAAATGTCTCATAGTTATCAAAATACATACTCATCAAGATGTGTCAAAGAAACTCTACCCCCCCTCTCCCCCCCGGAATAAAAATAAGCATTGTCCTTAATGCATAACAAAATAAGAGTAAAAGAAGGGTGAGAGTGAAGAAAACACCATATGGCTCTGTGGCCATCTCTGTGTCCCCAGCAGTGGCACGACCTCAGCCTCATCCAATTGGATCTCATCATCCTCAAGTCCGGGAGTGGTTGGGTTGGTGAACATCTAACGGACTGCCTCGGCAGTGTTAGCTACAGTGTCTGGCTCCTCAAACTGGCCAGCTGGTGCTGTAGGTGCTATAGGATCTGGGCCTGGGTGGTGCAGGTCCATCAACATATCAAATGGAATGTCTTCGGCTGCTACAAGCTTGGTGACCTGTCGCCGGAGCTTATCCATTGGCTTCTTTAAGGCCTGTGACTTCCGCATCTTCTGCACTTCCTTGGCCAGTTCTTCAATCACGGACCCATGTTGTACCAAAGTGTCCATAATAGTTTTTTGATTTTCCAGGAGCTTCTTTAAAGTTTCTTCAATTGTTGGGGGAATCTGGGGTGCCAGAATAGATGACTGTGCTGCAACATGACCGAATATGTCAGTCAGCTTTGCAGTAGCTATCTGCATCTAGTTGTTGAGGCTCGCCAATGTCTAGGAGACTCGCAGCGTGAAAAGTAGAGCAGAGGGCATAGGCACCGGCTTCAAAGCCAAGGTAGAAGGCACTTAGGCTGAAGGTGGAGGCATGGCAGCTGCACTGGTAGAAGGCTCGGCTGAAGTGGATGGCATATCAGCTGTCAATGTACCCACCACCAATGGCTCATCAGACTGGCCTATGATGGTAGTCGACTAGCCCTTTCTATTCGGGTTGTGTGCAACCATCAAAGAATACCAAGAGAAGGGCTTCTTCGCCCGAACCTTCGTGTCATAATCTTTAGGCTCTACCCGTGCATCCGTAAGGTATTCAGTGATGGTGTTGGAATACGGGTAGGAGGTATCATCTTGCATGGCAACCACTGACATGTTGGCTAATATCACGGCACCCACATTGGTCGGGTACCCGGCCATAATAGAGGCGACTAGAACATCCTGTGGAATAGGTAGGTTGGTTTCATTTTGGCACGGTCTAGTCTGCTGCATACGAAGGTCTGTCATCCCTTTGCCTCAAAATTCAGAGTGTTCCGCTGAATAGAAACCCTTGCAGTGATCCATGGTGGTGGTGGCCCCGGGGCTACAAGAAGCTCAGCTAGCCATGGGCAAGCTGCATCACCCATCGTTAGCTTCTCCAAATACTGTGCAGGCTCCACATCTTCAAACTCCAATAGGAGTTCTGTGTTTGTTGCTCAAATATCACCTTCAGATTTCTCATTTGTCACTTTGGTCCCTTTCTTTATATGTGCCACATTGGCATAGAACTCCCGGACCAAATACTCCTTGGCGTCCACAACAGTCTCGGAACTGTCTCAACACTGCTGGATTGTACTTGTCATGATCTTTGAGTTGGAACTATCACTCAAGAGTGAGCGATCTCACCGGCCACCACCCACGGAAGCTGGTGAAGGCAGCTAGACTGACGAAATGATCCTCTCAGACCTCTTTCTTCTTCGACCTCTCAAGGCCGGCAACTATAGTATCACCCCCTCGGCCATCATCCGGAACATCGTCAACAGTAGCCGCTGGTGCCTCAGGGATAGGTGTAGAAGAGTGCTCCGAAGCCTGACTGGCACTCTTCGAACCCTTGGAGGTGCTATGTGAGGATGAAGGCTCGTCCCCGAGTTGATACCTCCCCTGTGGTTGTGATTGGACAGCAGAAAGCTCTTGAACTGAGTCGCCCTCCGATGCTTCCCGAGATGGGGCATATGAACTAGATTCGGAGGGCTCTGGATGTCTTCCTCGGCCGACTGTAGCTTTCTTGGTGATTATCTTTTGGAGGGCGAGGGGTAAAGTACTTTTTCCTCGACCTCTCGAAAGTTCACCCCTCCCATTTGATGTCTCTCCACAGCCTCGAGATCTAACAATTATCTGAAACAAGAAACATCAGCAATCAGTTGTAATTCAAATGCAAACAGACAGTAACACAACATGCTGGCAGGGTGAGGAAGTGCAGTCCACACAATTACAAGTGCGGCCGCAGGCTGAGATGTGCGAACCGCACAATTACAAGTGCGGCCGTAGAGCTGGAACTGTGGTCCATACAATTTTGAGTGTGACCGCAGATTTGAAGTGCGGTTCGCACTTTTATCATTTTGGTCGCACATTAGATATCCCAAAAGTGGCAACTCTCTGATGACAGAGATTAAGCTGTTCTACAGGCACTCACTTTTCTGCGGTCGCGATGGGATTTCTGTGGACCGCACAATTTCAAGTGCGGCCACAGATTGAATGTTACTTAAGGTACCCTAGTCTTAACTTCTGCGAACCGCACAATTTCTTGTGAGGCTGCAGATTTCAAACCAAAATCGATCAGACTCCTAGGGTTTACACAATTTTGCACAAATTCGACATGGTATGAACACTTTAGCATGACAAAAAAATCATCCATTCCCCATAGAGCAACTATCAGTTAGCCCAACACAGTTTAAATCCCTACATGGTAGTAAAAGTTAAATCTATTGACTAATGGCCTAAAACTACCTAAAAGAAATTGTAAATTAAACTAAAAATTGATAAATTTTATGAGTAATTGAAACATATCGGATATGAAGTAATGCAGATGAGTGATCACATATGTGGATTGAGTGTGGCAGATGATTGAATAGACGATTTCAATGTTTTAGAGTTTAGAGTGCTTAGAGAGTGAAAAAAAATATACAGTTGCCCTTAAGGTTACTATTTACACTTAACGATCAGATATGAGGGATAAGGGAGGAGTGCGGCCCTAGAATTCCTTCTACGGTCCACACTCTTTTACCTGGGGGCTCAAATGCCCTTACTAATCTACGGTCCGCAGAATTTGTAGTGCGGTCGGAGATTTTTGGTGCGGACCGCATATTTTGCTGTGCTGCCGCGCTTTGCCATTTCTTTGACAGATCAAACTCCAGATAGTTTACATTTTCCATTTCCAATTTGTGCAGTCCGCACTGTAATTGTGCGGCTGTAGTTCCCTTCTGCTGTAGCACCCATAATTGTGCGGTCCGTACTTTTTCCACACTTAGCCAATTTTTTTTGCACAGTTCCTATAAAGCACACTCATTCCTGCAACAAACTTCAAATATAGTTATCAGAAAAATAACACCTATCTACAAAAGAAGAAAAGAAAGAGAAAAAGAAACCTGGGTTGCCTCCCAAGAAACGCCTGATTTAACGTCGCGGCACAATGCAGATTACCATCACTTCATATGAATAACTGCCATCACGTGGCCATCATCAGCTTGTCCCAAATAATGCTTCACTTGGTGACCATTGACTCGAAATACCTCAACATTTTTGTTCTTCAAGTCCAATGCACCAAAAGGTGTCACACCCATAATTTCAAAGGGACCACTCCATTTAGATTTCAGCTTTCTGAGAAACATCTTCAATCGTGAGTTGAACAACAAAACAAGATCGCCCGCCTTGAATTCCCTATTTTGAATGTATTTTTCATGAAGGTGCTTCATCTTCTCTTTGTACAAGGACGAACTTGCATAAGCATGATAGCGGAACTCATCCAATTCATTCAAATGTGCAACCCGCAAATTAGCGGCTGCATCCCAATCAAGATTCAACTTCTTTAAAGCCCATATGGCTTTGTGCTCAAGTTCCACTGGAAGATGACAAGCTTTTCCAAACACCAACCAGTATGGAGACATCCCGATAGGAGTTTTGAAAGCAGTTCGATAAGCCCATAGTGCATCATCAAGCTTTTTTGACCAATACATCCGGTTAGCATTCATTTTTTTGGAAAAGATACTCTTTATCTCCCAGTTGGAGATTTCCACTTGACCGCTAGCTTGTGATGATAGGGAGTCATAACTTTATGAGTGAAACCATACTTGCTAAGCAAAGTGTCAAAAACCTTGTTGCAAAAATGTGACCCCTCATCACTTATGATAGCATGCGGAGTTCCAAATCTTGTGAAAATATTCTTCTTCAAGAACACCACCACACTTTTCTCTTCATTGTTGGGTAGAGCAATGGCCTCAACCCATTTAGACACATAATCAATTGCGACCAAGATGTAGGTGTTTCCACAAGAACTCGCAAAAGGGCCCATGAAGTCAATACCCCATACATCAAAGATATCAATCTCCAAAATGGTAGTGAGAGGTATTTCATTCTTCTTCGAGATTCTACCGGCCCGTTGGCATTCATCACATCTCTTCACCATATCACTTGCATCTTTGTAGACAGTGGGCCAATAAAAACCACAACTTAGCACTTTAGTCCATTCTTGCTCCGCCATGGTGACCACCATAAAGCGAAGAATGGCAAGCCTCAAGAATAACATTTTGATCTTCATCCGTACACATCTTTTAATTACTCCATCCGTGCAAATCCGGAAGAGGTAAGGCTCGTCCCAATAATAATCTTGACAATCCTGTTTGAGCTTCTTCCTTTGATTTGAAGAGAACCCATCCAGAATGATTCCACACACAAGGAAGTTTGCTAGATTGGCGAACCATGGTACCTCCTTCATTGAAATAGCCAAGAGTTGCTCGTCGGGGAAGGAGTCATTGATTTCTAGGCCACCATGCGTCCTCCCCTCCTCCTCCAAACAAGACAAGTAGTCCGCCACTTGATTTTCACTCCCTTTTCGATCTTGGATGTCAATATCAAACTCTTGCAACAATAGCACCCATCTCATCAACCTACCTTTTGAATCTTTCTTGCTCATAAGATAGCGAAGTGCCGCATGATCCGTATGAACAATAACCTTTGCACCCATCAAGTATGGGCGGAACTTCTCAGTTGCAAACACAATGGCAAGGAGCCTTTCTCTGTAACGGTTTAATTGACTTGGAAATCATTCATGGTCTTACTAGTATAGTAGACCGGATGAAAAACCTTGTTGATACGTTGCCCCAAAACTGCTCCAACCACTACATCACTAGCATCACATATGAGCTCAAAAGGAATACTCCAATTAGGAGCGGTGATAATGGGAGTTGTTGTCAAATTGAATTTTAGCAATTCAAAAGCTCTCATGCAATCATCATTGATGTGAAACTTAGCATCTTTCTCGAAGAGCTTTCACAATGGGTTCACCACTTTAGAAAAATTCTTTATGAAGCGCCGGTAGAACCCGGTGTGACCCAAGAAACTTCTCAGACCTTTCACTGAAGTTGGAGGTGGAAGTTTAGAAATCACCTCTATCTTCTCCTTGTCGACCTTTATGCCATTATTTGAAATTTTGTGGCCAAGGACAATGCCTTCCTCGACCATAAAATGACATTTCTCCCAATTTAGCACCAAGTTCATTTCTTCACATCTTGCCAATACTTTATCCAGATTTGCCAAGCAATCATCACAGGAATCCCCGACAACCGAGAAATCATCCATGAAGATTTCAAGGTAGTCTTCTACCATATCCGTAAAGATCGCCATCATACACTATTGAAAAGTCGTCGGTGCATTGCATAAGCCAAATGGCATCTGCTTGAAAGCGAAAGTGCCATAGGGACAAGTGAAATTTGTTTTCTCTTTATCTTCGGGGGCTATAAGGATTTGGTTGTAGCCCGAATATCCATCTAGAAAGTAACAGAAAGCATGGCTGGCCAACCTATCAAGCATTTGGTCAAGGAAGGGGAGTGGAAATGGTCTTTCCTTGTGACTTTGTTTAGCTTCCGATAGTCCGTACACACTCTCCACCCGGTCACAGTTCTTGTGGGAATCAACTCGTTCTTGTCATTGGTGACCACTGTTATGCCCCTCTTTTTTGGGACACATACACCGGAAAAGTCCACGAACTATCATAAATAGGGTAGACAACCCCGGCACCCAACCATTTGATAATCTCCTTTTTGACCACGTCTTGCATCGCTTCATTGAGTCTCCTTTGATGTTCAATGGAGGGTTTGGCATCTTCCTCCAAGTTAATCTTGTGCATGCAAAATGCGGGGCTTATTCCCCGAATATCCGCCAAAGTACACCCAATAGCTTTCTTCCTATTATGGAGCACCTCAATGTAGAGTCAACCTGCACGTTAGTCAAACAAAAGGAAAGAATAACTGGTAAAGTAGAACAAGGGCCAAAAAACTCATACCTGAGATGTAGGGGCAATGGCTTCAACTCCAAGATAGTAGGCTCTTCAGTTGAAGGCTTTGCAGGAGGAGTTTTCCGATTCTCAAGATCCAAAGAAAGTTTCCGAGAAGCATAGTTGTACGACCCCATTCCTTGTAAAGAATTAACACATTCCATGAAGCCATCCATCTCGTCATCATCAAAATTGAGCAAGACGGCCTCCAACATATCACCTACATTAATCGTGGCACTTGTATCATCAATAATCACATCGGTCACCAAGTCCACAAAAGAACACACTTCATTGCTATTTGGTTGCCGCATAGATTTGCACACATGGAAAACTACCTTTTCATCACCCACCCGGAAAGTGAGTTCTCCAGCTTCCACATCGACAAGAGCCTTCCCCGTAATAAGAAGAGGTCTTCCAAGAATAATTGGAACCTCATAGTCTACTTCACAATCAAGAATAACAAAATCCACTGGGAGAATGAACTTATCAACACGAACCAATATATCTTCAATCACTCCTAACGGTCTCTTCATAGTATGATTGACCATTTATAATCTCATAGATATGGTTCTTGGTTGTCCAATTTCCAAGTGTCTTGAAAAACCGAATAGGGCATCAAATTGATACTCGCCCCAATATTACAAAGAGCTTTGGCAAACTCGGCACTTCTAATGGTGCAGGGGATTGTGAAAGCACCAGGATCTTCCAACTTAGGAGCCATCGAATGCACGATTGCACTTACTTGGTGAGTGACTTTGATAGTTTCAAAATTCATCGACCGTTTCTTTGTCACCAAGCCCTTCATAAACTTTGCGTATTTGGCATTTGCTCCAAGGCTTCAATTAATGGCACATTTATCGAGAGACTCTTCATCATATCAATGAACTTTTTGAATTGATTCTTGCCATTTTGCTTGGCGAGCCTTTGAGGATATGGAGGAGGTGGCTTAGGGAATGGTGCCTTAGCCTTCTGTACTACCGGCTCCGATATGTCAATCACATGCTCCCTAAACGGGTTCACTTCCTCTTGAGACTCTTCCACCGTATCATCAATATCAATCCGCACTTCATCATTTGCTTGCACTATATTGGTGGGTATCTCCTCTTATTCTACCACTTGCTCATCATCCACAAGTTGCCTTTAACTTGAGGTTGGTGCATTCCCACCTCTTTCACTTCTTATAGTAACGGCCATAGCATGCCCCATATTGTTCCCATCCTTCGGGGTCACCACTGTATCACTTGGTAGTGCCCCCTTAGGATGAGAATTTAAAGCTTGAGAGATTTGACCCATTTACACCTCTAGATTGTAGATCGATGTATTGTGTGAAGCAAGTTGGGCATCAGAATCAGCATTCTTCTCCATCATTTATTTGAACATGTTCTCAGTATGGCCCATTTCATTGTTGGAAGAACTAGGACCATGGGAGGAAAAAGGAGGTGGGTTGCTCGGTTTTTGATACATCGGGGGCCTTTGAAAACCCGACCCCTAGATTTTCTTGATTGTTATTCCAACCACCTTGATTGTTGCCTCCCCATTTTCCTTGGTTATTATTATTATGCCAATTCCCTTGATTATTGCTTCCACTCCAATTGCCTTGATTGTTGTTTTTATTCCAATTCTTTGATTGTGGGAATTCCAATTGCCTTGATTATTTGAAGGTCTCCATTGTTGTTGACTAAGGCCTCGGAAGTTGTTTCTTTGCCCTTGAAAGTTGTTCACATATTTGACCTCTTCTTCTTGATCAGTATAAGAATCATCTTGATCAAATCCACTATCATCTTGCACAAAATTGTCCACTCTTTGTTGCACTTGATGATTTCTTGTTCTTCTCTTGTTCACCATCATATTTATCCCTTCATTGCATTAACTTGCCTCGGGTTTAGCACTTGTTGAAGTTGAGCCTTTGTCAATTGGTTCATGGTGGTTGTCAACTCGGTTATGGCTTGTCCATGGTCATGTAACTCTTTATGAAGAAGAATCACATTGGCATCACCTTGTGAAACATTGGCTCTAGATTGCCACGCAGATGAAGTATTCACCATCTCATCCAAAATATCACACGCCTCTGTATAAGGCGTAGTCATGAAGTTCCCACCGGCAAGTTGATTCACTACAAATTGGTTGGTTATGTTGATCCCCCGATAAAAAGTTTGTTGAATCGTGTTCTCCGTCATATCGTTGTTGGGGCACTCTTTCACCATTGTTCTATACCTTTCACATATCTCGTGTAGTGGTTCATTGGGCTTTTGCTTGAATGCTAGAATTTCATCCCGAAGAATAGCCATGTGCCTGGGAGAGAAGTACTTAGAAATAAATTTCTCTGCTAGTTCATCCCAAGTATGAATGGAATGATTTGGCAAACGTTCCAACCAATCTAAAGCTTTCCCCCGTAGAGAGAAGGGGAAAAACCTTAGCCTCAAAGCATCCTCGAAGATATTTGTTTGTTTTCTCCCCCAACACATATCGACGAACCCCTTCAAGTGTTTATATGCATTTTGACTCGGTGTACCGGTGAAGAACCCTCATTGCTCGAGCAAAGTGAGCATCACGTTGGTTATTTGGAAGTTGCCCTCCCTAATACGGGGAGGGACTATAGCACTTGCATACTCTTCATTCTGCAACACCCGGTGTGGAGCCGCTCGTGGTGGAGGTGGGGGTGGAACGGGAACATTGTCTTGAGGCGCTTGGCCATGTCTATTGGCTTGAGGTTCAAGAGGGACCTCATCCATTTGATCATCCTCAACGTCCACATCCCCCAAAGCTACGTTTCCGAGCTCGTTGTTTTCCATAATTGCACCTACAATACTCACACGTTAATAACAAGGAAAGAAATCCCAAAAACACACCTAAATATATAGCTAACACTGTATTTAGCTCCCCTGCAATGACGCCAAGAATTGATCTCGTCCAATTTCACTCCTCAATTCGATGTTATGAAAACGGTCGATGCAATACTAATATCCAACAAGAGTCGGGGTCGAATTCCATAGGGAACTATATGTGTGGGACTTAGTAGTATATATCGTAGCGTGTGAGTTTGTATATCTAAATTTGCACTTCCGCAAAATTACATTGTTTTAAAGTCTAATTTAAACTACAATTGCAATTTAAGAAATAGAACTAGGAAATTATTTTTGTTGTTTTTCAAATGTTATAAAAAGCCAGAGCTATGACTTTCACCTAGGTGTTTGCCTAATGGGATATAAACTTTAAAGCTTGTTTTATTGGTCGGGGTGTATTATAGCTATCAACACTCAATTACTCACTCAATACCTCTCATTTTCAGAGAGTGATTTTGTCCAATTTGGCTTTCTAAAGTCCAAATGGGTATTAAACAAAAGGGTTGATAAAAGCTCAAGTTGGATTGTTACTATCTCTAGGTTCAACCCTTTAAATGGGCTTATTAATCTCTCGATTGACCCAGTTTCTTGTTAGCCAAATTTTTCTAGACTAAGTCTCTCTTTCTAAAGTGGAGACCAAGTCAAATAGGCATGAACTAATGTTTGCAACCATTAATTCCACAAATAAAAGCAAGAACAAGGCTAAATAATAAACACTCAACTATAAACAAGCAATAAATTAAACATCCATTAAGTTTACACACTATGGTTGGGTCACAACCCTAATAAAAATCTAGCTACTCAAGCTTCGAATAGAATAAATAGAAGAAAAAATGATAATTAAACTCATATTGCGAATTAAAATGATAAAATCTAAGTTCAAATAGCCCAAAATATGAAAAACTACTAAAAAGAGTAAAAGAAAACGGCTATAGTAGAAGCTGATGTCAAAAGATAACCTAAAAATATGAAATTTGTCTATTTATACAGGGTTAGAAATTTCGGACAAAAATTCCCTTTCGAAGGTTCTGTGGCACAATTCCATATGCGGTCCGCACTTTTCTTCAACTTGACAGGATTGGAAGTCTGCTGCCACATAATTCTGAACTACAACCACACTGTACTCTTTCTCTGGTCCACAGATTTGTAATTGCGGTCGCACCTTGCTCTTCTGTGGTCCGCACAATTGTAAGTGCTGCCGCATAGCTCTTCTTCTACGGAACCACAATAATTGTGCAGTCCGCACTTTTGATGGACTTGAAAAGCGGATTCTCTTAACTTTGCTCTGACCCAGCTTCTGCGGCCGCACGATTCATGTGCGAACCGCACTTTACACCAGTCTCTGATGGATTTTCCTTCATAATCTGCGGCCGCAGAAGATATTCTGCGGTCCGCACTTCTGAGCTTTTATGCCTTTTTCTATCCTTGAGTTCATATTACTCCTTCTTGGGTTGGATTTCATCTCGGGAGTTCATCTTCCAATATTCCTGCAATTAAGCACATTTTATCAATTTTTGGGAACACAATTAAACGCTTTGGAGTAAAATAAAAGTTAAAAGGCGCTAATAAATAGTCAAAATCTCACTTATCCGTTACCGCCGGGTATTCTATCAAATTTTGCTTCAACTGTTGCGAAGCCAATGAGCTTTGGGGGTTGAGTCCTTGGGTGAATGCCTGAATTAGGGAGTAAGTTGTAATACCATATCATAGCTCCTTTTGACAAGGTCTCTCTGACCTTTTTCAGTAGAACGGATTCGATTTCATCATCTTCCAAGTCGTTCCCCTTGATGACGTACGTGTAGGAGGTCACATGTTTGTTTGGATCAGTCATTCCATTATACTTCGAAATTTCAGAAATACGACACTTCTTCGGGATCGCCCTCGGAGCTGCGGTCGGTGGGAAAGGCTTTTGGACAAACTTCTTGGAATCCAGGCCTTTCAGTATTGGTGGTGCTCCTGGGATTTGATCGACCCTGGAGTTATAGGTCGCGACTTTTTTGTCGTTGGCTTCGATTTTCTTTTCTCCCGACTCCACCCGTTTTGTCAGTTCCTCGAGCATCTCTTTTTTTATCTCGGGGTTGGTCCCGGGTTTATGTCACGCCTCGACCTTGGGGAGCGCGACCGGCAATCAACCGAGATACCCCGATCAAGCAAGCCTTTACAATGCCTTCTACCCAACTCACCCATGAATAAAGAGAAGAATACATTTCGTTAATTAGACAGTAAGAGGTCATGTGAATAATGCCAATTAATTTCCATTAGTTAAGTCATTAACAAGTCTCCAAAACAGTACATTATACAATCATAGTTAAAGTGGAACAGATGATACGATTATAGCATTTTTAGTTTAACCTTCCCAAAAATAGATACAACCCGTATTATGTCTACGGAACCTATAACAGGAAGAAAAGAGTGTTATGAAAGTGCCGGCAACAAGGCTCCGGCTATACCTCAAAACATTATGTACAAAAATAGGGAATACAGGACCCCGAAATGAAGTGGGGTTCACTAAGTCAGCTGAGGAGAGGGTGTGCGGCTATCACTGATCAATACCACTTGCTATGGAACCACCTGCATCCATTAAAGATGCAGCGTCCCCGGCAAAATGGACGTTAGTACATATGGAATAGTATTAGTATGTAAAATTAAACACCCTCTCAATAGAACGAGTAACAGTAAACGGTGAATAAAACATGAAATCAATAAGAGACTCAAAAAGTATCAAGGTGTCAAGATTGGGGAAGGGTAAATTTTAAGTAAGTTTCAGTAATTTAAGTTGGGAGATCTTTAGCACCGATACACCACCATAATTTAGCACAAAGTCCGATCTCAGCCCGTACAGCTAAGCCGTCTCACCTCAAGACATACACTCATAATATCACCATATGTGCGGCATGGCGTCTGATCTCAGCCCGATCGGCTAAGCCGTGTCACCACAATACCATGTGGGTGGACATCATATCACATCTTGCTAGCAATAATCTCATCCCATTTAAGGGAAAACATTTCTTCACACCAATCTCATCTCATATAAGTGGAAACAATCTCATCACATTAGCATGGAGATTTACCACTCAATCACTCCTACATTGGCACGTGTAGTTTTGGGGTTAGGTTGTTCCAACTTACCCTTCCTCTGTGGCTAAACGATACTCCCAAGGCATTTGTTATAAAAAGGATTTACCACTCATATCATATTCTTTTACATGTCATTCATTTTATTGGCACCATTGGCCATAACGCAATGTCATTCTTGGCATGTTGGCCGCACATCTTATTTTATGTTCTTTTCTTTCACTTTCAAATATCGTCATGGATAATAAACAACAAGGCCTTTTTAATTAAGACTTTAAATACATATTTGAGCAATTTAGGGTCTTAGGCACATGTGATTTCTTACACAATTGACATGATAGACATCATTAGAATCATGCTTTTAAATCATAACGTAACAACACAACACATACTTAAACCACATCCTCAACAATGACTCAACATAACAAGAATCTTTGGAATACATATTGACCGCATATTTATTTTGACTCAAGGCTTATTTGGAATAATTCAATTTATAATGAGCATCGCAGGACTTACAATGATATTGTGGGGTTCAATTCTAAGAGAAGAGTTTAGCCAATATACCTTGCCTTGAGCTTTTTAAATTACTACAATATTCCGAAAATCTTAGTCACTTCGATCTATTTAGAGATATAGCAAAATTAAACACAAATTAGGAAGGAGTTCATAGCTCCAGCTCACTTGAGCATTTTATCAAACACTAGGTGTGCATTAAGATTTCAAGGTCCTCCTATGGTGAATTTTTTCATCCCATTATCCAAAGTTCACCCAAATGAGCGCAACAATCTTCCCACTACCCTGTATGGTACATGCATGTAAATAAACAACTCTCACACCGAAGAACTGCTTGGCTTATTACCTATTTTCAGTTAGAATCACGAAATTGAGAGCTATGAAGTAGAATCTTACCTCTAGGATGAAGGCCGCATAATGGCCCTCTGGAACTAGGAACCCCTGCCTCACTCTACGATCGTTCTGCGGTCCGCAGACCTATTCCGCGGTCGCATAATGCACCACGGAACTTTCCTTCGGAATTTTTTTTGTGCTGGGTCTCGATGGGTTATGCGGCCACGTAATGGTTTGAAAATTTGCCCAGATTTCTGCCTCAGTCTGCAGCAGATCTACGGTCCGCAGATCAGTTCTGCGACCGTAGAAACGCCCTGTATTTCCAAAAAAAATCTTCAATTCCTCAACGCACTGTTCAATCGTCAACACATAAGCCTAATTCAGCACTACAAAACCCCGGATCTTAGGTAAAATTTTGCGGGGCCTTACAGTTCAGCCTCACTCGGCTTTTCTGTGACTGGTTCATTTCTGCGAGTGTTTCTCGGGACAGTTCAAGCTTAACTCTGTTGGGGACGCGGCTCTGGTTCTGCAACTGGGCTATCGATGCCTGTTGAGCTTGTAACATTTCGAAGATCACCCGTAAGTTGATCCCATCGCCTTCGCTGTCGTGTGTACTCCAGGCTATCGATCGAGCTCCCCCGCGAATGCTGTTTTCGGGGTCGATTGGCAAGTTTGCTTCGATAGTCACGTGTGAGTTAGCATCGATCGAGTCCGCAGCTGGAACTCCGTTAGGGTCAACAGGGGGCACCTTGTTGCTGGGCACCACATTGTTGTTCTCGCCATGGTGGTCGAATTCAACATCAACCATCAAATGGGTAGATTGGAAATTTGACCTTTTTAATTTGACCTGAAATTAGAAGCTCAGAGAACAAGTGTAAAAAAAAGTGTGTTATGAAATTTTTTATCAAATTGCCACTATTATCCTTAGCCCCACGGTGGGCGCCAAACTATTTACCCTAAAAGACAGATAATAATTAAATTTATATGTGATTTTAAGGATACGCGGATTAATTCAATACAAATGATAAATTACGTTAGATTAAACAGATAAAGAACGTAATAAATTGTCAAACCAATTATGGGGAGTCATCCCTGACTCAGTAACAACTTTAATGAATGCATGCCTTCGATCTTGGGCTCACTATAATGAAGAACTGATGAATAAAAATAAGAACTTTGAATAATAGAGAAAATAAAAGTATACTGCCTTGATATGCGTGTTATAATGATGCCTAATGAATAGTCAGACTCACCTTTATATAGTGGGAGAGTTTTACCTTAAGTACAATTCCAAAAGAGGTAAAAATCTTCCGTTTTACTAATCGTTGATTTTCTGCCGATATGTGACAAGATTCACACCGTAATATCTGTCTGGGAACGCATATCACGATCCTTTGTTTGTTGTGCTCGATTATCTGGTAATGTTCTCAAAATTTTTGAGACTCGAATCGAACCTGGGAAACGTGATCCCGATTCTTCTAAGGACAGATGTATCGCCCCTGGGAAACGTGATCCCGATTCTTCTAAGGACAGATGTATCGCCCCGGACTCCGACTCGAGGAACTCCTTACACCGTGACAAAATGATCTGAGCACTACCGTTTTACAAAAGAATATACTTCTCCTAACACCTTTTCACTAGCTTTATTGATGATAATGTTGTTTCGTTATCATATGGAGTTCTTCCAACTAAATTGGACAAAGATTATCATCATTGTTAACTCACTTCCACTTCACTTTCAGATTTATTACAAGTTTTTTAATAGTTCGGAATGCGAGTCCCCTTTAATATGTTATTCTACTAACAACTGTAGATTATGAACACAAGTAATTATAAAGATTTTACCTATTTCCATTTCTGCAATGAAATATCCGGCCCATTACTTATCTTTCTAAGATTTCGCAAGGCTTCTTTCACTTTAAGAGCCCGCGTAAATTATTTATATTGGTTAATCAAAAAGTGTATAAAAACAAAAAATATATATATTTTTTTGTTATTAATTAAAAACCAGCTATAAAGTATCATTTTTTTTTTTGGAATGTTAACGCCCTGATCAGGAACAGTAACTTTAAGAGTAAATTCTTTCGGTTTTGGTTTCCAAGAAATAATTTTTACCTTCAAGTATATATAGTCGCAGTTGTACATATACTCTGCCAGTCTGCTAGAGGACAAAAAGGTCAACCAAAAAGGACAAAAAAAGTAACACAGGTAAAAATGGTCTAGAAAGAATATCTACTGATCAACAAAATTGATCACACCGGAAAGTAAGGCCCAGCTCCATTTTACATTCTCCGGCGGCGTCTAGCAAGTGAATAGCTTCACTCCGTTTCGTATCCTTCGGCTTATCGTGAACTGCTGCACACGGCGCGAAGCCTAAAGTCAGTTCCAGTTCGATTTCGCCGTCTTCAGCTCGGCCATCAACTTGAGATACGGAAGCAGGCTCAACTGCAGCTGAATCTTCAGCTTCAGCCATCTCTGCGGACTGCAAACTCTCAATCTCCCTGCTTTCGCATTCCACATTGGGAGTCGCCATTGCCGCAGCTTCAGATTGGTGACTCAATGAAGAACCATGGCTCGTAGACCCGTTAACTTTCTCATGCGGGAATTCATCACCCGACCCGGAACAAACCGGGTTAGCTTTTGTTTTAGCAGCTGAGCGCTTGAATCGACATCGGGTCCTGACCCGGTGGAGATCATTCGACTTGATAGCGTTGTCATCTTTGTTAATATGCCTAATATCATAAGGCAATTTCAGAGGAGGACCGTTGTTGTTTACAGCAACATCAGAAGCTATAGGAGTAATTGGAGCTCCTTTGAGTACTGCTTCCACAGCATTTTGACAAAGCTGCCAATTTCCAGACCATAATAACCCCACAGATCCATATATTGGGTTCACTATTCTGCCACAAGCCTCGTATAGCAATGACCTAAATATAGCTGCATGCAAACATTAAAAACAAAAAAATTAGTAAAGTTTAAGCTACTAAGTATGTACAAATACACATGCATGGACTTGAATAATTAATATAACTAACTTGTTTTGAGAGTCAAGAGCAGTTATTTACCAGGACGGAGATGATCAGGGCCGGCGTTAATAAGATTCATAAGGCCAGCACGGCCGTAAAACTTTGCGAGGAAAACAGTAGCGTTGGATTGAGACTCAGGAGTCCTGATCCATTGAAGACATGGCCGTATACTACAACTTTCGCTGCAGCCCTTTCGAAGAACTCTACAACCATTGCAACTCATCCGCATTTTTTAGTAATTTTGGCTAACTTAAATATACTTTTGAGAAGAGAAGTATAGAGAAAAGGGAAGATTTTTATGAGTTAAAGACGAGAAGAAGCATGAGACTTATATATGAGCCCCCTTTGGTTTCATTTTGTGGGATTACTAGAGGCGCAGTGGGTTTGTCTCGAGAGGAAGAATGGCAGTATATTTCTATTGAAAACCAGGTGTTCCACAATCCTGGAATAGGGAGCTGCACCACTACCTTTTTGTATATAAAAAATAAAGGCTTATACTATATGATTTTAAAATGACACAACTGCAAAGCCTATAGCACACTCTCGTTCCAGTTACGTGCTTTTCACACCCCAATCACTATAGTCGACCTGACAATTTTATTGGTTGGTTATTAACTTGGGTCCAAAATGATTCAATCTTTGTTTCTACAAATGGTCCAAAAAAGCAGCTGCTTTTACTTTATGAACAGTAAAACAGAAGCTTGAAATGGCAAATGGAGAAGGCATCTGATTCTGAAAAGAATAGACAGGTGGAGATGAAATAGGGAGCATTGGGGCTCGGTGCCATGCAAGTAACAACAAAAAAATTGGAAGATGAAGCGCGTGGATATCACATGAGAGTGTCAGAGTGCGGTCGAATCGCCACATATCGTGGAGAAACGCGGGCCCACAACCACCATTTTAGTGGCCCCCACCTTAAAGCGCTCCCGGTTTACGGGAAACGGGGAAAGTCGTGTTCCACGAAGAAAACCGCTTATGAGGTGGGAAAACCGGCGATTGGGTTGCCGGTTTTGGTTTTTGATCTGTGGGCGGGGAGGAGACGGAACCCGTGGGCCACCGGTTTAACAGGAACCCCAGCTACGCATGTTTATCCCATAATATAGGAGTAAATCAATTATAGTTTTCCAAGGGAACTTATTTAAATTTAAATGACGGCAAGTTATGATTATTTAGATTTAGTACTAAACTTTTTATGCTGGATTCTACCAGGAAATACCATAATGAATGTCATCCACGCGCCTATTGCTAATGGCAGGTAGAATTAGGAGATTTTTTTCAACCAAAATAGAAACGACTATGAAGTTTTTTTTAGGATAACTGCATGGGGTCGAATTCGATCGCTTGCATAGGAAGTATCGGTTTTGGGATTTGACGATCAGAGTCGATTAAAGTCATCACTCGATAGGTCAAGATCGGGATATCGAGAAGAGAAGTCCGAGACCGGATGTCATCGGAATGAAGCTCGAAGCCAAGGCTCCCGAGACGAGATCGTCGAGGCCGGCTAGGATAAAACACCCTATGGTAAAATTATCAGTTTTACGTAACTGTAGGACCGGAAATCCCGTGATAAGTGAGTTTCTCGACGGGAATTACGACAGAAATCAATAAAGACGTTGTAGCCATTAATTCTAGGAATTTTTTACCTTGTAGATAGGTTTTTTACCTTATACAGGGTTCTTTTCCCTTCCTATATAAAGGGGCAGCACTGTTGTAAACAACACACAGAATCTACGATCAATATACACTAAGCTATAGTCTATTCTATTTATTTGTCTACTTCAAATTTTTATTTCCAGAGGATTCTAACACAGAAAAGCTACTCAATATTGGTGGTTTGCTCTCTTCCTTGTTCCTTGAATTTAGTCTTTATTTCCGTTCATTCTTTAACTATATTAAATAAAGTCACATATCTTTAAAACCACATACAAATTTAATTGTTACTCGTAATTAAGGGCAAACAATAAGTTTGAAAATGTATACTTGTAATTTTAACTTGATGACTCTTGGGTCATTGAAATCACAAGTAAAAAGAAAAGCTAACATAATTTGATGCTACTACCATACGACTCCAATATCAAGTAAGAGAGGAAATTTGTTGGTCTTATTTTTCCCAGAAAAATAGCATCTATCATACTACTACGATATTTTAAGAAAAAGTTATCCTACAGATGTTATAGCAATATTTACAATTCAACTTGGGAAATTCTTCCAAGAAATAACATGTAAAAGAGATAACAATAATCTAACTAAACTATACGCAACTAAATTCCACATTTTGAATACGTACAAATATTTATATGATCAACTTGAATAAGAAATCGGATGGTCTAATTTGACATAATATTGCGTTGTTAAACGAATAACATGTTTAGAGAAAAGAAAGAAAGAAAATTCATGATTTGGACGTGAAAGCCACGAGGAAAGAAACAAGTGGTGGAACCTTAATTGGCAAAGTTTAAATTGCAGCAATTATTTATACTAATATTTTAAAGAGTGGGCGGCCACTTGGAATTTGGAGAACAAAAATCTTATAACTCCATCACATGCAATTCTCTCTTTCCCTTCTCGACTTTGGATTGATTGAAAGGTTTGACCTTAATTTTAAAACATGATCTGCAACAAGTTTTTGACCAAGGAACATGGTAAGTACATCTCTATCTTAAAAAGGACAATTTTAGGTTTGAGTCTTCAAGTATAAAGTTATATTTGTTAGAGTTTTACATTTCAATTCGAATTTATTCCGACTCTAATACAGATAATTCAATAAAAAAAAGTTTTTGACCGGCATGGCTTCCCAAAATACAAGTACCTTTTTGTTTAAATGGCACTCCTCTCCCAGTGTGGTTTTTGTACAATTTGTCTCCATTGAATATATGCTAGTACTACATCTTAGACTCAAATCTAATGAAGGTGGCTACTAGATTTATTGGCCCACGTTACTTATTTAGGGAAATGTTGACTTAATTTATGCGTGAAACCAATTACCAAGTTGGTCGGCTGTCTCGCCACTTGTAATGCACCTGTACAACATGGGTGTGGCCAAGTATACTTGTGCGTATTTATTCACAATCACTTTTTTAAATTTAGAACTCATCTTTCATTTTTTTTTAATAAATTTCTATTCCATAAAACATTTATAATCGTAACAAAAAGGTTTTTTAATGACTAGTCAATGAAATAAATAACCAAATAGTATTTTGAAGACGAGTTTCAAAAAAAAAGAAAAAAAATACTATTAGTGAAGAGGCCAAGCGACAAAATTTACTCGCATCAAACTATATATATATATATATATATATATATATATATATATATATATATATATATATAAAATTCTATCACGATTAGCGATAAAAAGTGAAGGAAGAATATGCGTTAATGTATTAAGGAATATACCTTAATTAACGATAACATCTAAAAATATATTTATTTATTGAATTGATACAAATATCGAATGTGAGTATATTTTGTTAAGCATCTAGCCGCGAAAAGATACGTTATGAGAGATATGTCACGTCCTTAGTCTTAAACTAAGCGCACGTGCGACATTTGACAACTTGCTTACGATCTTACACAATTTGGACACGATCTTGCTATGCCAAGGCAGCCTAAAATACTACACTCAAGATCGAGAGAATGTTAGATAAGAAAAACAAGAGAAATTTGCCAAAGGAAGCTTTTTATTGTAGAGAACTTGATTATTTTTGTTTGATGAGTTACAAATGAATAACCCCTTTTTTATACCAGTTTCATAGGGGCTAATGAGTAAATAATAATTATTACACAAGGCCGTTATTATTTACAAGTTCCTTCTCTAAAATATTCTACATAGCTAGAATCTTCTAAGGACTTTCCTAACAATTCCATAGGATTCTAAGGTCTTCCATGAGAAATCTCCATGTTTCTCTAGAACCTTCTAACATGTGTTAGTCTATTCATATGTAAGCTTCCATATGACAAAAATATATGTCAAATGGCACCTACGTGGCATGATGATGTGGCAGGTTATGACACTCTCCCCTATCCAATTTTGTGCCACCCTCAGCATAAAGCATTGACACGTACGCGCGCACCTCGCCTTGGCGTCGTCGGAGATCTTTGTCCATTAGCCATGATGCTCTATGGAGCGGTTCATCTTCCCATGTCACAAGGTACCGGTCATCTTTCTTCTTGCCCCGTTTGTACTTTGGACGGCTAGCAATGATGACCTTGATCCTCCGCCCATCAGATGCCTCTCCTTGCTCTTTGCCTGAATCTCCCCATGACTTAACCAAGTCTAGCAACTTCTGAAGCATCAGGTCCATGCTTCCACTTCCTATTTGACTGCCCTCCGTGGTCACAGCCTTGTTAGAAAACTTGACCTATCTTCTTGGTGCATCGTCTAAGTCTGATAGCATGCCATCACTTTGTAACTCACCATCCTCTTCAACTTTGTCCACCCAACTTTTCTTGCTACCACCATGCTCCATTGCATGGTGCCAAGATAGGCTTTGGAATCTTCTACTTTCGACTTAGATTCCAAGCACATCTCCCCAATACTGGCGGTCCCTCATGTGTCACCCTTGTGTGCTTGAGCAAAGTTCTCGATCATTGTTGCAAGTCTCCTCAGATCTGGGCATTCACTTGCCCGATCCTTTACAGAAGTAGCACCCTCCCTTAGGCACATACTCGCTACCGTTTTCCGACCCCTTGCCGTTTCTCTTGGACCCCTGTTCGTTATGGGATGCCCCCTTGCCATTACTTTTGTATACCTCGGCTATGCCTTTCTCATTGTCCTCCTCATGATCTCCCTCACCCCTCTCGGCGTTGCCTTCTTTGGACTTGGCAAGATTCATCTTGAAGTCAAAGAGCGACTTAGCTACCGCTATATCCTCGTCCACGTTGGCTACTTAATGTTTTCTTAACTCCTTCTTTGCCCAGTTTTTCAACTCATCCATGAAATAGAAGAGGAAATCTTCCTCGGACAATGACGGGATTTACAACATTAAGGTAGTGAACTCGCGCACATACTCCTGAATTGTGGCCATCTGTCGGAGCTCCCTTAGCTTCCTCCTAGCCTCATACACCACATTCACCGGGTAGAATTGCTTCTTCAACTCCTTTTTAAACTGCTCCCACGTCTCAATCTTGCATGGCCCTTTCTCCATGTCAACACACTTTCGACTCCACCACAACGCGGCACTCTCTGAGAGGTACAACACAATAGTGTTGATCTTGGCCTAGTCGACTTTCACTTTGCCGTGCCTGAAGTAGTTCTCCAAGTGCCAAAGGAAATTCTTCACTTCTTGTACATCACGAACACCTTTGAATACCAGCGGTTTGGGAGCCTCGAGCTTGGCCTCCCTCGTCACAATAACAATACCGTCAGCCTCGATTACGTCAGCATTAACATGTTCCTCGAGTTATTCTATCTTTGCCTTCATAGCATTGATAATACTCAAGGCCTGCATGAGTCTGCATTCCAAGGCAGAGATGGTTTGCCTTAGCTCCATCGTAGTCTGTGTACCTCCAAATCATTTCGGATACTCTGAATCTCCTCAAGAGTATGTCCCTCAAGAACTCTAGGGTGCCTTCCACCTTCCCCAACCGTTGGCCAAAGATCTTGACGGTGTCCATCCCCGCATTCACCTTCATCACCTACTTTTTACCGAGCTAGATGTCCTCCGGCAGGACCTCCACTTCATCCTCGCTCGCCTTAGTGGCAGATGGTTCTTGGAATGTAAGTCCCTCGTTTGGCATAATCTCGGTAGCACCTCCTGGCTCTTGTTGGTGGCACTCCTTTTTTTGTTACAACTCTTCTTGCCAGCAGCATCCTAGATGATGTTGGCTTGGGTGTTGGCAGCGATAATTTCTCCTTCGTTCGTCATTCCTTTAGTTGCAACCTTTGCTCTGATACCACGTTGTCACGTCCTTAGTCTTGAACTAAGCGTACGTGCGGCACTTGACAACTTGCTTACGATCTTACAACTCGGTCACGATCTTGCTATGCCAAGTCGGCCTCAAATACTACACTCAAGATCGTTAAGGGAATGTTAGATATGAAAGACAAGAGAAATTTGCCAAAGGAAGCTTTTTATTGTAGAGAACTTGATCATTTTTGCTTGATGAGTTACAAACACTAGTTTCATAGGGCTAGTGAGTAAATAATAATTATTACACAAAGCCCTTATTATTTACAAGTAAGTCCCTTCTCTAGAATATTCTACATAGCTAGAATCTTCTAAGGACTTTCCTAGCAATTCGATAGGGTTCTAAGGTCTTTCATGAGAAATCTCCATATTTCTCTAGAACCTTCCCATATGTGCTACTCTATTTCATATGTAAGTTTTCATATGACAAAAATATATACCAAATAACACTACGTGGCGTGATGATACGACAGGTGATAACAGATAGGACGAAAAAGTTATATGTCGACCAGCACGAAAGGGACTTGGTCTATTAGGTTGCTGATACCTAATATCAGTAGGAATTGGGTCGGTTCTTTTAGGAATTGGGTCGGTTCTTTTCCTTATGACTTGAATTGGAAAGAAAAAGAAAAGAAGGAAGAAAAAGAGAGAGACCAGCTCTTGCTCAGATTTGGTTGTTTTACTTCTACCTCGTGTGTTTCCACATCAAAATGGCATTGGAATTTTAACTTTTTTTAAAGAAAAAAATTTAATGCTCATAAATTATGTGTGTGCCCTTAGACAAATGCAATATCTTAATTTAGTTTGTGCAGGTATACTTTTTTCTGTTTGCAATAGATGCGAATTTAATTAGTGTGAGTAAACACAATAAAATAATATACAATGTTGAAAATACTTGCTGTTCAAAAAGTACACCGTCTCTGTTTGTGCCCATAGACTGTAATTTAATTGATTGCCAGAAGTTTTCAGCAACCATCAAAGTGTTGATTATTTAATCTAGAAACAACCAGAAACTTGGAATCTTTAGAATGCCAACTTGCAATTAATTAACTACTCAAGGTGGCCATGTCCATACTTGTCTATAAATACGCAAATAAATAATCATTGAACATTAGTAGAGTTTAGACTTTACCTAACTTTAAAGCTAGCTCACTTTGATTAATGAAAGTGGTAATTAAAAGGAAACAGGAACACAAGTTGCGAATCAAGGAAGATGCCATAAGATATTGTTCATCAACTTCGGATTATTTCGTTTGGCAGTAGATTTAAACAAAGAAACGGATTTTGATAAAGACAGGATCTTTTGAACAACTTCGAGTAGACACCAATGGAATTTATGTTATCGATATGCTTATTAAATCAAGAAATATTACATGAGGTATGTTTAACAATTTGGATATGCTTAAAGTGTTATTTTATTAATCTTTATAAATTAAGTATTGTTTACATGCTCTTACTTCACAAAGATAACTTCACACCCGTATCAATTAGAGTCCGTAAAATGCAAATTAAGTTTATTTGTCAACAAAAGAATTTGAATTGACTGAGCCGTATGAAACGAGAATACTCATTAATATAATTTGTATATAATTGATAAATTATATATATTTATATAATTAAGTTAAAACTTATTTAAAAAAGTTACATATATAATATAGATTGGTAAAAATTTCCTTCTCGGATTCACTAATAAACATTAACGAATCTCAATTGAAGTCAGACGATAGGAAAATCCTAAATATTACTGGAGGTCATATGACTAATGAGAGCTGCTATTTGACCCAACCAATCTCGTTCCAACAATAGCTACACCCATGTAACTTTACAACCAACTTTTCCCTCCAAAATATTTTCCTCCCAAATAAACTAATAATTGGATTATCTCAAAATATTGATTTCATAAAATCATCATTCTCTCATCAGAAGATCAAAACCTGCATATGTATACGTATACAGTTATGTATTCATAGTTTTTTTTTAAAATAAAATTTATATTATATATAAATTCGAATTTCCTTGTTATACCATACACATATGATACGAGACCTTTAATTAAACACATAATTCACCACCCTTCACGTAATCTAAACCTGAATGCTAACCAAGAAACTAGTTCGGAGCCATTAAACTTAAATAACAACCTACTAGTTCGAAGCATCTAAGGAATGCATTACACATATCTTTAGGGTTGAATTCGAACGACAGTTTGATGAATGAAGATGAGTAGGTCAACATTAATTCAGACGGTAACTTCAATGATGGAGAAAATCATGATGATGATGATGATGATGATGATGATATTATAAGGTATGTGCAGTATGATTGTGATAGGTTTAGGAAACCAAAGAATAAGCATGTTACCAAGAGGAGGAACTGCCATGCTAGAATAAATAAAATTTTGAAGGAGAATGGTTCATGGCGTATTTCAAAGTGATTAAAAACCATAATCATCAATTGGAACCAACACTATCACGATTGATGGCTGGACACATGTTGCTTAGTAATTCTCTTAAGAGAGCTCTTACAGCCAAAGATATTGCTGGCTTAAGACCCTCAAAAAATATAAGAGTCGCTGAAGTACTTGCTGGTGGCCCGGAAAATATATGTTGAAGAGTAGAAATCTTCAATTGAAAGAAGGGGAAGCACAATCTTTACTCAAGTTCTTCAGTGACATGCAACAAAAAGATAGAGATTTTAGTACTCAGTAGATGTGGATAGTTTTGGTCGACTTCGTAATGTCTATGGGTTCATTCACACTTTAAGGTTGCATATGATGGGTTTCATGTTGTAATATGCTTTGATACCACATACCTTGTGAATCGATATAATATGCCATTTGCTTCATTTGTTGGTGTCAATTAGCACAGACAGTTCATACTTTTAGGATGCACTTTTATGTCTTGAGAGGATATAAAAAGTTACAAAATAGTGCTATCTACTTGGCTTGGGCTCTAAGCAATTTTCATTCATTAGCTATCATGACTGACCAATATGATAGTATTAAGGCTGCCATCAATGTGTTGATGCCAAATACGATACATAGATATTGTATAAGGTACATATTCGCAAAGTTGCCTCTGAAGTTAAGTGGGGTTCTTGGTAGTAAGATTGCAAAGACAGAATTTAAGGCTTTAGTCCTTGATAGCATTAGTGTTGCTGAGTTTGAGAGAAAATGGACTAATTGTATTGTAAAATATAACTTAGATAGAAGGGATTGGTTTTATAAGCTTTATTTGGAGAAGGAAAATGGGTTCCTGTATACCTAAATGACCACTTTTGGGCTTGGATGTTGTTCACACAAATAAGTGAAGGAATACATGCTTTCTTTGATGGATTTACACCGCCAAAGCACTTTGAAGCTGTCTGTTCAGCAATATGAGTTAGCCATAAGAGCTAAGTTCGAGAAAAAATTGAAAACTGAATACAGGTCGAGGTGCTTTGAACCAAAATATTTGTCTGAATTCGCATGGGAGGAAAAACTTCAAGCATGCTATACTCGTGAACTATTTGAATTTTTCGAAGTACAGTTAAGGAAAGTGTACCATTGTGTAATCAGTACCCCCTGAAGATCATCAAGCAAACCCTGGAGTGAAGAAATACATTCTAACTAGTTATTCACTCAGGAGTTTTAATACTAGAGATTCAATTATCTTCACGGTTGAATATACACCTATTGGCGCATATCTAAATTGCAGTTGCAAGTGGTTTTGAACAAGAGGAATTTATGCTGCTATATACTCAAGGTGTTGTCTCATAAAAGGATTGAAAATGTTAACAAGAGGTATATATTGAGAAGGTGGAGAAGAGATGTTGTTCGTCCACACGTGAAATAATTATTTCTAGGAGGTTACCAATTTATAGTAGTAAAAGAAATAGATCAAATCATTGGATTGTTTTTCTCTCCGAAAAAAGTACCTGTTAGGATTTAACTCGAGAAGAAATTAGTGTAAAATTCAAATAAATAAGTTTTAAGGACAAAATAATTTACCAGATCGTCGTGGTTGATGTGAATCAGTCATAAGCACTTCAAATGTTGGATTATTCTTTTCTTCGTTATCATCAATAGAAGAGTAAGATAGGGATCGTTTGGTAGAGGGAGAGGCATTCATAATTAGGTTTCTAGGGTTTGTGAAGGTGAGTGTGTTATTAGGTCTTTAGGATTTGTGTGTGAGACTATATATACACAGCCAACCCTCAAAAATATATTTCAAATACCCTTCAGTAAAAATTTGAATGCTAATTTTTTCTCTTAAATTTTTTCATTGTTCAATTTTCACAGCTTTGAATCGCATTGTTTGAATGCTAAGTCCATCGTTTTTGAATGCAACTTCCATCGTTTTTGAATGCCACATTTGAATCTTAATTAGCAATTTTGACAGCTTTTATATTATTAATTGTGAAATATTAATGAATTAAGTTGTGTATTTTTGCATATTTAGTCCCATTGTAATGTTAATTTTGACCTCAATTGTTAGATTTAGAACCTAATTAGCCATTTTTACAGATTTTATGTTATTAATTATGAAATATTAATGAATTAAGTTTTGTATTTTGCATATTGAGTCCCCTTGTAATGTTAATTTTTACCTCAATTGTTAAATTACTTAATTCAATCCATAACAACTATACTTAATTCAATCGTTGAACTTGATTCATAGTTATGTAGTCATATGCCCTATGTTACATCTTTAGTGTTGACTGTTACATATAAAAAACATATAATTCAATTCATTAAGGTAGTAATTTGATGACCTTATGCCACTAGCGGAAGTTCATATGCAGCAAACCTAGTTAATAGCGACCGAAAAATGTCATGCAATAAAATTGTAGTCATATTCTATATGTTAATTACATCGTTTGATTTAAAGGTATTGACCGTTTATATAATAACTATTATATAATCTTATTCATTAAGGTCATATGTACCGACCTCTAGTTAATAGCAACTGAAGAATGTTATGCAATAAGGTTGTAGTTATGTGCCCTATGTAAATTAAATCGTTGTAATTTAAGGGTAATGACCTTTTATATAATAGCCAATATATAATTCCATTCATTAAGGTCATGTGTATCAACCACTAGTTAATAGCAACCAAAGAATGTCATGCAATAAGTTTATAGTTATATGCCATATGTTAATTACATCGTTGTGATTTAAAGGTACTGACCGTTTATATAATGGCTAATATATAGTTCCATTCATTAAGGTCATATGTATCGACCACTAGTTAATAGCAACCAAAGAATGTCATGCAATAATATTGTAGTCATATGCCCCATGTTAATAACATCGTCGAGATTTAAAGATATTGACTGTTTGTATAATAATCAATATATAATTCCATTCATTGACCTAAATTGTTAAATTTGCTTAATTCAAACCATAAAATCTATACTAAGAGGCAATTGATGGCCTTGATTCATACTTTTGTAGTCATATGACACTAATTGTTAGAAATGCTTCATTTCATTGTTATTCATTGGTTTGGTTATAATATTGACCGTTATATAATAGCAACCATATAAGTCCATGTACTAAGGTAGTAGTTTCATGACCATATGCCACTAGCGCAAGTTTATATATATGTAGTATCCAATATATTGATGGTAGGCTATAATTACATGTTTTAGTCGCTTATTTCACTCTAATTTAGTGCACTTTAATTGAGTTTGAGCTTTAATCGCTAGTGTTTTGAACTTATTGTGTGTTTTAGGCATTGTAGAAGTGATTCTGAGTGATGTAGATATTATGGAGCTAATTCGAGTGATTTTGAGCGTTGAAGTCTGAGTAAAAGCCCAAGGAATTAAGCGGGGATCGTGTTCAGGAGTCGAGGACCAAGTCAGGATGTCAAAATCGAAACAAAATGCGTACTCTGAGAAATTTGCACTAATGCAACACACTATGCGACGCACTAGTGAAAAAGGTGCCCAGAAATTGTTTTGTGAAGTGTTCTGGAAATTGCCACAAGTGCGTCGCATGGTGCGGCGCGACATGCAGCACGGTAGCCCAAAATATTAGAGTGACTTCCCATTTCCGCTAAAATAGGGTAGTTTCGTTCAGGGTTTGTTTTGAGGGCGGCTTAAATACACCAAAACACCATTTTAGAAGGCGACTTTTGACAGATTTTCGACCTAAGGAGGCCAAGGAGGCTAAAGAGGAGTTGGAAGAACACAAGCACAAGGATTTCATCATTTCTTTCTCATTCAAGATTCGAGTTTGGATTGAATCTATGATTTCTTATACTTTAATTACATTTGTGAAGAACTTCTCCATTTCTATGGAGTAGATCCCTTTGGTTTTTGATGGATTTGGTGCATTGATGATTGTTTGTGGATTATAACTTTATTTTTATGTATTTGAATCATTTTTGGAATATTTAATTGTTGCATCTATATTCACTTGTTCTTGTAACCGAAAGAAGCATAACTTGTGATATCTTTGCATTATATTGTTGGTTGAGTTCATAGATTCTTCTAAGTAATTGAAAAAGGCTAGTTGAATCATTGATTAAACCTAGTTAGGGGGATAATCGAAAGAGGTTCTCCTAAAGGCCAATCTATTACGCATTCTTGCATATCTTCATAAAGCTTAATTGGTTCATATTGTGAGGTTGAGACTTAATCGAGAGAGGAGTTTCTACTAAATAATTGTACTAATAATTAAGTGAATTCGAGAGACTCACTTGAACATTAGAAGTGAGTTATCTAGAGTTAAATCCCAAACAATTATCTTGCACCTATCATATCAAAACCCTATTTTCTCCCATTGATATCTTCTTTTGCTTAGGCATTGCTTCGATTGTTATTAGTCAATTAGCTATAGATTCTTAATTAATTTTAGTATTAACCACATAAATCTAAATTGTTGATCCTCCTAGATAGCAATCAAGCTAGAAACTACGCGAATACTATTTAAATTCAATACCTGTGGACACGACATTATATTATACTATATTTGACTAAGGAGCACAATTTAAGTGTGTGTTTTTCACTCGTCAAATTTTGGCGCCGTTGCCGGGGATTGAAAATCAATAGTATTTGAAATAGTTTGTAGTGCTAATTCAGGAATTAGCTTCTAATTTTTCTTTTATTTTTAGTTTTGATTGGTGAACTTAATCTTGAAGAGCATATTCTTGTTATTGAACTCTAAATATGTGAAGATAGAGTACAACCAGCCTAAGAAAAAAGTTGAAGAGTTAGCAGCTGAATATTATCAGCGGTGTGTTGCGTGTTTTAAATGTGGTGGAAATCATCTATGGGTTGATTGTCAAGCAGGTAGGTATTCTTCCTATGGTTAATCTTTTGAACACTCTCACTTTGTCTCTAGTCCGTACATGTATGAGGATTCATATGGGTACAATTCTGACTCTAGTTGGATGAATACCCTTATTATGACTGGAATGAAAGCAAAGTGAGCCAACCACCTCAAGAGGAGAATGGTAGTTTACAAGAGTTTATGATAAGTTCATGAATAAGGTGAAAGAGAAATTTATACAAGATGATGAAGCCACTAACAACCTAACAATTCAAGTGAATCAATTAGTAAATAAACTTAGCTCGTTGCATTGTGAGGGTGAATATATGAAAGATATACCGTGTGAAAATGAGTCTACCCGAGATGATGAACATCTACAGAGAGAGTTTTTCACTCTGCAAGAGGACTCTGTTTCAACTGAAATGATTGAGAATGAGGCTCTGGTTGATTATGAAGCAATACAAGAAGAGTTCAGACCCCCATCCACCTATCTGCTATTGCAATTTTTAGTAGAAGAGAATGAGGAACAAATGGTCTTGGACTTACCAGAGGAGTACTCACATGACCCTTCTTCTTCATTTTCTTATTCTACCCTTGATTATGTGAATTTTATTTTTGTGGATTTACAGGAATATGCATGGAATGATCTTGTGAATGAATGCAGAAACAAGTTGAGGATAATCCTATAAGAACAAAATTAGGCCAAGAAAGAAAGAAAAGAGCGGGTTTTACAAATATCCTTAAAGGACTTTGGCCTGATGAGCTCCATAAAGAATCTCGAGGAGCAAAACGAAAAATGAATTCAGAATTAGGGTGGAGTTCACAAGTTCTCGGGAACGGAAAAAGTCCAGGGGAATTTTCTTTAACTTTTGCTTTTATTTATGTGTCATGGGGCATGCCACAATTTATAGTGTGGGGTGGGGATGTAAATATGTAAATAATTATTTGTTTTCGTTTCTTGTGTGTGTTTTTGTTTCTTTTGATTGAAATTTTTAAAGTCGAAGAAAAAAAATATTATTTTCTTTAGGTAGTATAATAACTCCCCCTTGGTTTTTCTTTGTGTCGTGGTTCTTTTTCAAGGGTTTTGTTTGAACCCGGTGTAGTTAGTTTTATTTTTTTTAGGAGTAGGAGATCTTGTGCTATGATTTTAAATGAAAGCAATATCTCTTGACTTTATTATGCCTTGAGATTAGTAAGTGCTTTAGTTGAGACGCTTATGCTCAGTTTTTGACTCTTGTATAAGTACCTTAAATTGTATGATCTTAACTTTGCTTAAATGCTTTGACTAGAGTGTCTCGATGAGTCCGATCCTGAGTGAGTTATGTGCCATGTGTGAGTGAGGTTCGTGTATTCTGTGTAGTGAATTTGATGTCTAGACCTTACCCCGTGGGTTTGCACAGCGAAATGGTAGTTTTGTTCAGTCTTGGAAGTGATATAGACATTTCTTTGTTGAGCCAGTTATATGCTTTTACCCACCTAATTGTTATGTATCTTAGTTAACCTCGTTGAGCCTGTAAGTTTATTTAGCAACCACATTACAAGCCTTACCCATTTGTTTGAATTGACCATCTATTTGAACCTTCTTACCTCTCACGAGCATTTGAAATTGTTATGAACTTTGTAAAAGTTAAAGTGTGGGGTGTTGGTTTGGCTTTTGAGTGGAACCACTGAATTAGGAGAAATGTGCATTGTTTTAAAAAAGTAAGAGCCACTTGAATTGAATAAGAAAAGAAAGAAAAAAAAAAGGTAATTGTATGATTGTGTAAAATATTTCATGATAGTGGTAACTCTTGATGTAATTGTGCTTAAAGAAGTTGGGAGTTAATATATATTGATGTGAAGGTGGAGTTATGGTTTGACAAAAGTGTGGGTTTTTGAATAATGAAATGTATGTATTAAAGTGCTTAGGGAGGTGTCGTCACTCTTATATCTAAATATATCCTACCCGTCTCGCAGTCTACATTACAACCAATTAAAGTCCTACTTGATCCTTGACTGAATGAGCTCTATTAGTTGATTAGTACACTATGGGCAAGCCTATGGTTCATCTTTTACGGCATATGAATGTTATTTCTGAGAATGACTGAATTATTTCTATATTGAGTTCCTGATTGTTGTTAAATTTGATGGTGTGTGGAACTACTCTCTATTGTTGTGAGGGCACTTGATTTATGAAGGAAAGGTCATGTCGTTGACCTCTGTGTTAGAGTAAGTGAGCGGGTTATAAATAATGCGTGTGCTTTTGAGTCAAACTTGAGGCTAAGATGTTACAGTGTTGTGCTTAATCTATTTTAATTATTCTTGGTGTGATGAGTTATGAGAGTTCTTTAAAAAAGCTCTGTCTATATAAAGTGTAATTTGATTGCTCGAGGACGGCAATGATTTAAGTGTGGGGTGTTGATGGTAGACTATAATTACTTATTTTAGTCGTTTATTTTACTCTAATTTACTGTACTTTAATTGAGTTTGAGCTTTAATCGCTAGTGTTTTGCACTTATTGTGTGTTTTATGCCTTGTAAGAGTGATTCCGAGTGATGTAGATATTATAGAGCTAATTCGAGTGATTTGGAGCTTTGAAGTCTGAGTAAAAGCTCAAAAGATTAAGCAGGGATTGTGTTCAGGAGTCGAGGACCAAGTCAGGATGTCAAAATCGAAACAAAATGCGTACTCTGAGAAATTTGCACTAATGCAACACACTATGCGACGCACTAGTGAAAAAAGTGCCCAGAAATTGTTTTGTGAAGTGTTCTGGAAATTGCCACAAGCGCGCCGCATGTGGTTCGGCAGCCCAAAAATATTAGAGTGACTTCTTATTTCCGCTAAAAATGGTAGTTTTGTCCGGGGTTTGTTTTGGGGCCGGCTTAAATACACCAAAACACCATTTAGAAGGCGATTTTGACAGATATTCGACCTAAGGAGGCCAATGAGGCTAAGGAGGAGTTGGAAGAATACAAGCACAAGGATTTCATCATTTCTTCCTCACTCAAGATCCGGGTTTGGATTGAATCTATGTTTTTCTATACTTTAATTACATTTCTAAAGAACTTTTCCATGTCTATGGAGTAGATCCTTTTGGCTTTTGATGGATTTGGTGTATTGATGATTGTTTGTGTATTATAACTTTATTTTTATGTATTTGAATCATTTTTGGAAGATTTAATTATTGCATCTATATTCACTTGTTGTTGTGATCGAAAGAGGCATAACTTGTGATATCTTTGCATTATATTGTTGGTTGAGTTTATAGATTCTTCTAAGTAATCGAAAGAGGCTAATTGAATCATCGATTAAAACTAGTTAGGAGGATAATCGAGAGATGTTCTCCTAAAGATCATCCATTACGCATTCTTGCATATCTTCACAGAGCTTAAATTAGTTCACATTGTGAGGTTGAGACTTAATCGAGAGAGGAGTTTCTACTAAATAATTGTACTGACAATTAAGTGAATTTGAGAGACTCACATGACATTAGAAGTGAATTATCTAGAGTTAAATCCCAGACAATTATCTTGCACCTATCCTATCAAAAACCCATTTTCTCCTATTGATATCTTTCTTTGCTTAGGCCTTGCTTCGATTTTCATTAGTCAATTAGCTCTAGATTCTTAATTAATTTTAGCATTAACCACATAAATCTAAAATGTAGATCCTCCTGGATAGCAATCAAGCTAGAAACTACAAATCCAATCCCTGTGGACACATTATACTATATTATCTTTGACTAGCAAGCAAAATTTATGTGTGTGTTTTGCGCTAGTCATATATATGACCATCATTTGTGTTCATTTATATTCAATTGAATGATGTAACATCGATATTTTTTAGAATATATTTTACAATATTTTTAGAATCAATGAAACGGTCAATATTTTTGGTATATAATGGTCACAATTTTGCAACGATTATACATTCTAGCTTTTCTTAGAATATATCTTGCAATATTTTTAGAATCAATATGACTAAATTTTTGGAACTAAAATGTAAAATAAAATTCTTGGCCAATATTTTGTAATATATTTGTAGAATCACAGTATAGCATATTTTACATTCTACCTTTATTATGATAAAAGGGAAAGCATGATTAAATTTTAGGACTAGAATGTATTCTAGCTTATTTTATTTAGAGGGAAAAATGATTAAATTTTTGGACTAAGATGTCAAATAAAATTCTTGGAGGGAAACAAAGGGGAAATAAATGTAACAACCGACCGGTCGTTTTGAGAATTAGTATTTTGTTCAGTGGTTTAAGGCCTCGAGCAACTTCGTATTATGTGCTATGACTTGCGTGTGTGGTCGAGTTCGGCTTTTCGAATGATTCGGGATCAATTTGGAGGAACAATTTTTGTTTTAGAAGCTTAAGTGAAAAGAATTGACCGAAGTTTGAATTTTATGTAGACGACTCCGGAATGGTGTTGTTTTGATGATTCCAATAGCTCTGTATAGTGATTTTAGTCTTAGGAGTGTGTCCTGATGTTGATTTGGAGGTCCGTAGGTCGTTTCGGCATGAATTGGTGAAAGTTGAAAAAATTGAAGATTTTGGAAAGTTTGACCGGGAGTTGACTTTATTGATGTCAGGGTCGGATCCTGGATTCGGAAGTTGGAATAGGCCCGTATTGTCATTTATGACTTGTGTACAAAATATGAAGGCAATCAGAGTTGGTTTGGTATGAATCGGCATTAGTTTGGAATTCGGAAGTTCATAAGTTTCATAGACTTGAATCGATGCGCGATTCGTGATTCTAGTATTGTTAGAGGCAATTTGAGGCTTCGAGCAAGTTCGTATCATGTTTAGGGACTTGTTAGTATAGTTGGTTGGGGTCCCATGGGACTCGGGTGAGTTTCGGATGGGTTTGGATTGTGCCGCACTCTTATTTGATGTTTCGGTGTCATTTCTTTTGGCATAAAGCATACCACATTGTGCAAACGTCCTTTGATTTGTAATTTGATTGAACCATCAGATCTGTATCATAATTACAGAACCATCGTAACAAGAATCATCTCATTTCGAGATCGTATGAGAGAGTTATGCCCATTTTCGTATCGGGAAACACGTCGATTTTTTTGGTGTTTAAGGTAACAGAGGCAAATCGTAGGTGTTAAATGCAATTTATAAATCTTAGGTTTCAAATGCGACTTGCCTGGAGAGGTTTCTAAAAATAGGGGTTTCACCATTTTTAACATAATTAGAATTGGGGAACTCGATTTGGGCGATTTTCAGAGGCAAGCTTCACAAATTGGACTAGGGTCAGTAATCTTAACTTGATCTGGTCCGTTATTCATGAATCTAACACTATTTCCAGGACCTATTATTGTGATTTGGGGGATTAGAATAGAAATTTTCTCAAATTTGATTTGAGGTTTTGAAGGCCGAATTGGAGTCGAAATTTTGTAATTTTTGTATGGTTGGACTCGTATCGGAATGAGCGTTCGGATTTTGTGAATTTTTGTCGGATCCGAGGTGCGTGCCCGGGATTGACTTTCAGATTGAATTTTTAGTTTAGTTAAAAAATTAAATTTTTATTATCCGAAATTGTTTCCTATGAGTTTTAATTATGTTATGAAATTATTTTGGCTAAATTTGAGCCGTCTGGAGGTCGTTCCACATGAAAAGGCCATATTAGTGTCTCAGTTTAGCTTCGTTGAGGCAAGTATCTTGCCTAACGTTGTGTGGGGGTACTACCCCGTAGGAATTGGGTTGTTTGCACTATTTGAACTACGTGAAAGACGTGTACACGAGGTGACGAGTGTATACACGGCTTATATGCAAAAATTTGACCAATCTTGACTCTTAGGGTTTTTTTACGCACATAAAATGAAATTGCCTTATCATGTTATATCCTTCATTGCTTAATTACCCTTACATGCCTTATTAAAAGTTGATTGGTTCATGTTCTACCTTTTTTGCCAAATATACTCTTATATGCTTTAGCTAGAGTTGTTGCTCTTTTTATTACATGTTATCTCTTCCATTGTGATTTATCGTTATTTGAAATCATCGTTACATGTTTCCTCTCTTATTTTTGAGTTATTTTTATTTGAAATCATTGTGATATATTGTCTCCCAGATTGTTGAGCTATTCTTATTCGATATCATTGATATACAATACCTCTCTTATTTGTGAGTTATTCTGATTTGAAGCCATTATTTCTTGTTATGTCTCCATTGTGAGCTCATTCATCCGTTTACTTGTGTTCTGAAGTTATTGGGTTATTTTACTTTTCATATTCTCGTGTTATGGTTGTTGTTGTTGTTGTTGTTGTTGTTGTACTCAGTGTTGTTGTGCCTAGGGCTATGCATGGTTATGATATTTAAATTATTTTGAGGAAAAGTTGTGGCGTATGGGCACATGCGGTGAAAATCTCTATATTGTTGTTATGTTTTGGCACACGTGGTATTATTGAGAGGATTGTTGGGGTATTCACACGTGATTGTCTGTGCTACAGTTATTATTGATATTTGCACATGCGGCTTGTCAAGGCGAGCTCTCTCTCTCTCTCTCTCTCTCTCTCTCTCTCTCTCTCTCTCTCTATATATATATATATATATATATATATATATATGGGTTTGCCATGTGGCGAGACAAGGTGGGAATATTATTATGCGTGTGCGGTGAGATAAGGCTGGCATTTACTTTATTATTGCGCACGTGGCGAGACAAGGTGGGCTATGTCGGGGATGATTTGTGATAACTTGTGTTGGCCTGGGGGTATTGGTATTGATATCATTTGTGTAGTGGTGTGCCTACCTTGTGTGAATTATTTTTTGTTCATTTTGTGGTGATTGTTCACTATGTGCCATTTGTTGTCTCTACACTTACATGTTGACTCGAGTTGTGATAGAACACTTGCACAAGCATATACGTAATTAATCACCCATATCAGTTAGAGAAGATGAACCATGATGTCTATTGATCATTTACATATATCCTCGTATGCTTTCCTTCTGTGTGAGAGCTGTACTATTGGTACATGAGTTGTCCGTGCAGTTATGTATTGTTGTTATTACTAGAACGTGAGTTGTCCGTGCGGATATGAGATATTGTCACTCCTTTAGCACGTGAGTTGTCCGTGCGGACAGGAGATTAATGGAATTGACACGTGATTAGTCCGTGCATTTGAAATTTGTAATTTGGGCACAAGATGCCAAGTGATTTGGGTTCGTGATTCAAGAACCATGATTTGTGATTTTAAGGTTTGGTACCTCGGGGAAATTCTTGAATAAATCTTGTGTAAAAGCGGTTGTTCTTATTGAGTTGTTACTTGCTTTCCTTCATTTGGTTTTACCGGACTTAAACTGTGTTCAACTTACTCAACGGCGTAGTACCTGTTTGTTTCCCTGTTGCTAATAGTTGTTTCTAGTTTCCTATTATGAGTATTATTTGGTTACTTCTACCATGATTAACCTTATAATGGTATTATTTTCCTACTAGTTTCACATTCATACCTGTACAGGTTTTTAAGTCTAGTATGTGTCTTGACTTTCCCTTGTCAATACTCCATCGAGGTTAGTCTTGATACTTACTAGGTACCGCCGTGGTGTGCTCATGCTATGCTTTTTGCATATTTTTTTTGCAGATCCAAGTACCTCAGAATTGTTGATCATATTCTGCTGATCGGGCATTGCAGTGGAGACTCAAGGTATACCTGTTGTTGCGTTCGCAAGTCTAGGAGTCACCTTCTGAAATTTTACCTTGTACTGTTTAATTCTATTCTGGAACATTTGTATTTAGAGATTTTCTAGTAAACTCGGTAGAGCTTATGACTTGTACTACCGGTTTTGGGATTGTTGGCTTGTATAGTAATCTCTATTTCGCATTTAATAGTTGTTGGTTAAATTTTGCGTATTAGGCTTACCTAGTCCCTAAGACTTGGTGCCATCACGACATTTTACAGCGGGAAATTGAGGTCGTGACAAGTTGGTATCAGAGCTCTAGGTTCATAGGTGCTACGAGTTATAAGAGAGTTTAGTAGAGTCTTTCGGATTGGTACGGAGACGTCTGTACTTATCTTCGAGGAGCTATGAAACTAATAGGAAAATTTTCACTTCATTGATTCCTTTTCATGCGAATTTGTTGACTTCGAATTTCTAAATCGTTATCTTTTTATTATCTCACAAGTGGTGGACATGCACAACTATATCGAATGATCAGTCACCCACGCCCCCTGCTAGAGCCGTGAGAGGCCGAGGACGGCTACGTAGTGCAGCCAGAGCACCCGCACAAGCTGCTACAAAGGAGCCACCAGTAGCTCCAATTGGAGAGCAGGCACCTGAGACGCCTGTTACTATCCCTGCACTTCAGAAGACTCTCGCCCAGTTTTTAAGCATGTTTGGCGCTTTAGCTCAGGCGGGGTTGATTCCACTAGCTACTGCCACATCTCAGGCCGAGGGAGGAGCACAGACTCCCACCACCTGTACCTCAGAGTAGCAGGTCCAGGTTGACTAGGTCCTAGAGGTCATACCAGTGCAGCCGGTTGTCCCAGTTCATCCCGAGGTTAGGGCAGCAGCTTCTGAGGGGGAGCAGCTTAGACTTGTGAGGTTCAAGAAGTATCACCCTTGTACTTTCAATGGTTTGGCTTCAGAGGAAGCCCATGTTTTTCTAGAGGGGTGCCACCATATTCTCCGCACTATGGGTATTGTGCAGACGAGTGGGGTTGCTTTTACTACGTTCCAGCTTAAGGGAGCGACATATCAGTGGTGGCAAGCGTATGAGTTGGGTAGTCCGGTTGATGCAGCTTCACTTTCATGGACTCAGTTTTCAGAGATGTTATTGAGAGAATTTGTTCCCCAGACTCATAGGGATGCATGGCGTGCGGAGTTTGAGCAGCTGCTCCAGGGCACTATGTCAGTGTCGGAGTATGCTGTTAGATTCATTGATCTATCCAGACATGTACCCACTTTGGTTTCTATAATTAGAGAGCGAGTTTGCAGATTCATTGAGGGCCTTAGTCATGATATCTAGTTCAGCATGGCTAGGGAGTTGGAGTCGGATGTTCCATTTTAGCAGGTGGTATAGATCGATCACCGATTAGAGGGCATGCGGGATCAGGAGAAAGGAGACAGAGAGGATAAGAGGCCTCGTAGACCGGGAGGATCTACTAGTCCCTATTATGGAGGCAGGACACACCATGGTAGAGGTTTTGTGGGCCAGCCAGTTCAGTTTGCACTTTAGGCTTCGCGCGGTGTTTCAGATATCTATGGGCCTCAGAGTACCCGTACCGGACAGCTTCTACAGCCATGTCAGCGGAGAGGTTGCTTTGAGTGTGGAGATACTAGCCACATGGTGAGAGATTGTCCCACACTTCAGACAGATGTGTCACAGCAGAGTATTCAAGCAATGAGTTTTGCTCCGGTTGTTGCTATCCCTGCATCGCCAGCTAGGGGTGTAGGTCAGGCGGGTAGAGGACGCCCAAGAGGGGGAGGTCCGCCCGTTGATATATATTCTATGGTATGGATGAGGTCGCTACACCAGATGGTGTCGTTACAGGTATGGTTTCGATTTGTTTTAGAGGAGAACTATTCGTATTTGGATTCGGTTCTGCTTATCGGGGTGAGTTCTCCTATCATGCTCCACATATAGGTAAGCTTCGTGATTTTGTACTCTACTTATGTGTTTACCCCTGTTCGGAGATTCTATGGTGATAGCCCGTGTTTATCATTTTGTTTTTGCTCACTATTGAGAGCTATGAGACTAGAAATGACTTTCTGTTATTCATTACGGTAGGTTTTGATGTGATTTTTGGGTGATTGGTTACGATTTATGATTTAGATGCTTTACCGATGGGGGGGGGGGGCCCTTT